>RJWT010009143.1:0-25430 GCA_004365215.1 Cuniculus paca
GGGACAGATGAAGACAATCATATGGAGGAGATGCACAAAAAACAGAAGTGATGACAAAGGTAAAGATCAGTGACCCAAGTGTAAGCTGGGGAACACCAAGGACTGCCAGCAACTTTCGAATTCTAGTAAGAGTCAGAAAGATCCTTCTCTAGAGACTTAGGTGGAATATGGTCTGGCTGAAATCTTGATAATGAATTTCCTGAATACAGAATTTGAAAAAAATGTGAATCTCTTATTTTAAATCATAGAATTTGTAGTAAATTGTTATGGCAGCACTGGAAATATAATACATAATAGCTTGATATATGTAATTAAATATGTAATTAAATCACATATTTAATGATTTGTTGATAAATGTAAAGGAAGCAAAGTTCCACAATTCTTATCTTTACTATATTCCATACATAGCTTAAAATAGGTGTCTTAGTTGCTTTTTTCATTGCTAAGACAAAATATCCTATATTGAAAGTTAAAGGAGGAGAGGTTTAGCTCACAGTTCGTAGAGGTTTCAGTCCATAAACCTCTGGCTCCCATGCAGGTTGGAATATGGCAGGGGGCAACTGTTCATGCCAACAGAAGACAGCAAAAGCAACAAGGCAGTAATCTAAAGACTTTATCCCTTAAATTGTATGTGCATGCTTAATCCTAATCAGACCTATGCTAAACCAATCAGTGAACTAACTTACTGATCACACACTCTTAATCCCAGCATCACACACTCCAGATTAAGCCACATCTGAAAAGCCCACACACCCATGACTGCATGAGGCTTTCGGGGGGACATCTAGACACAAACAATAATGATAGGTAAGTGTTTTTCTAGAATGAGACACAAATATATTTAAACTTTTAAAAATGACAATGTCGTTACTATCTGACATTAGGGAACAAACTTTTACAGAAGAGAATATTCCCAGTAAACGAACAATTACAGGGATCATTTTGAATTTCATTCTGTAAATAATCAACATAAATATGGTAAAATATTCATAAAATTCTATTACTGAAGCCACAGAGGTGGTACACACTTCAGTTCTCAGCACATTGGGAGGCTGAGGCAAAAGCATTAGAAGTTGAAGACTAGACAATTTAGTGACTGAGCAAGATAAAAATAATTTCAGGGGCTGGGGATATAGTTCAGTTTCATTGAGCCTGCCTGGCAAGTGCAGGGTTCTGAGTTTGATGCTCAATACCAAAAATAATAATAAAAATTTTGAAATTTATGCTGGGCTACATCACTTTGCAAAGGCTTTGAGTTCAATCTCCAGTATTGAGTCATCATCATTATCATTATTATCATCATCATCATCTGCTATGTAGAGAAAAGAGAATCTACAGTTCATAGCTTTTAAATGTGCACTTAATGTCTGAGTGAATGTAATATTGTAAAAATTATCTTATAATATGAATTTTGAAACAGAGACTGGCACTTTGTTTAGTTTCAACTTATTTGATTGTATGACAATAAAAGTCAGTGCCTGGCCTACTTCAAAGCTTCTCACTGAAAAATATAAAAAATATACATTTTAGAGCAGTTCATTATGTTGTTATCACTGCTAATACAATATAAAAAATTAATCTAGTGTTAATCAAAACAGGAGTGGGAACAACTTTTATCTATGCCTACACATTATAAAAGGAACTTATTGAAAAAATGAAATATTTATGCAACCAGTTTTTCTGAGTCATAAAATTTTAAAACCCCAAAAATCATTATTTGAATTAGACTGCACAACTTGGATGTGATACACTCCACATTGGAATTACAGATATAAGTTCAGATTTCAAAATAAACTAGTGATTTTTGATTATTTAGCAAACTGAAGTAATTCTACCTTACTATTTTTTATTATTACAATTATTATTATTATTAATACTGATTTGTTAGATAATTTCAAATCAAAATTGCACAGGATGGAGTAGTGAGCATCAGCAACTCAGCCACTCCAATACTGAGAGAAAAGATACTGGAGTAATCAACTTTGGAAAGAGAATAAGGAGAGAGGAGGATCCTTGAGTCACAGAACAGTTGTGAATGGAGAACTAGAGCCAACAAGGAGAGCAAAGTGACAAATTTCAATGCAGAAGATGGAGGTGGCAAACTGTGCATTTTCCTCAACTCCTGGCTCAAAGCATGAGAGAGGAGGCTTGAGCCTACCGTGGTGTGGTGAAAGCAGGAGACCATGGAGATATCAAGAGAAAAATCACACTAGTGGAGAAGTACAGTGGATACTGTGGACTGCAGAGGATGGTAAGTGAATCCATTCCAAACATCCCCAGGAGACAGTGATTGACTAGATAGGATCTTGGTGTAGAGCCAACTGAATTTGGGATTTGGAGCAGCTGTGGGTTGTCTTCATCCCAAGGCTTCCAGTATCTGTGTTAGACACAGCCCTGGAAGACCTCCAGAGTCAGGGAGCCAAGGTCTATCCAGGAAAAAAGCACTCATAGTGTTGTAGACTGAACAACTGAGGCCACAGGCCCACAACCAGAGACCAGGATCAGTCTTAACTTCTACAGAGTTGAAGCAGGACTCAACCTTATTCCTCCTGCAAACTTACAGGATTATACAGCACCCCAAGCTAATCCTACTACAGGTTTACTGAACCATGCAACACAGATCTGGGATGTGTCTGCCTACCAGTAACAGCAAAGACACTCCCTAAAGTTTACACTACCACAAAACTGTAGCTCCCAGAATATAATCAGAACTTGAAATCACAGAGAAATCTCTTATTTTTCTGATTGTATGCATTTATTTTTTTATAAGTATGAATATTGTTTTTAGGTTGTTTTGTTTTTGTTTTTTTTTCTTTATGTCTTCATGTCTTCTTCACCAGTCTCCAAAAGCTTACGTAATCTTCCTTCGTCCTCCAACTTGTATCAAAAAGAGACAAAGAAAGGAATAAATAAATAAATAAATAAATCAGCACAAGTTACATTAAAAAAAAAATCTATTCCAAGAAGACATGGAAGACAACTTTTCAAGCATGGAAAAGGAGTTTGACATGCAGATAACTGAGGTATAGAGAAGGATAATTAGCCATCATAAAAAAGTTCTATAGCAAGACATATGATAAACATTCCACAAATTCATCAAAAGAACAAAATATCAAATTCTGTAAAGGAAAACTAAAAAAAAAAAATCACCTATAAAGGAAACCCTGTCAGAATCACAGGAGACTTCTCACCACAAATATTTAAGTCAAGGGGAGTGTAGAATGAAGCATTTCAAGTTCTAAAGGAAAACAATCTGCAACACAGTTCGATGTATCCTACAAAATTATCTTTCAAAGTCAATGGAGAAATAAGGTATTTTATGAAAAAGAAGAGAAGAAATTCATGGCCACCAAACCAGCACTCACAGATGTTCTAAAGGATATTTTAGAAAGTTGTAATTAAGACTACAATTCCAAGAACACTAATAGAAAGAATCCACTAGTCAAGGTAAGCAATTAAACAGAGGGAAAGGACAGAAAAACCACAAAAATAAATTAACAAGGACAAGCCAAGACTTACCAGTGATCACTATCAATGTATATCGTCTTAACTCAGCAATGAAAAGAAACAGATTGGAAGAACTGAAGCTAGAAACAGGATCCATTAATATGTTTCACACCAGAAGCTCACATTTCGCTCAAAGAGAAATTTAGAGACTGAAAGTCATATAATGGAATAGAGTAAATTATGTGACATGAACCTAGAATATAACCAGGTATAGTTACTCTTTATGCAGACAAAGGGAACTTCAAGACTGATAAAGAGTAAAGAAGGTTACCACACACTTATTAAGGGAAAACTTAAAGAGGAAGATATAACAATTACAAATATAAATGTACCAAATGCCAGTGTACCCAACTATATAAAACAAACACTAAAGGACATGAAAAATCACATAAGCACTAACATAATTGTAATGCAGAACTTCAATACCCATTTTTCACAAATAGACAGCTCAAACAGACAATTATCAACAAAGAAATATCAGAACTGAACTAAGTTTGTAAACAAAAGGATTTAGTAGATGTCTACAGGGTGTTCCACCCCACAGCATCAAAAGGTGCATTCTTCTCAATATTGCATGGGATGTTCTTCAAAATAGACCACATATTATCTCAAAGAATAGGGTTGAGTAAATGAAAAGGAATTGAAAGTATGCCATGCATCTTATCAGAACACAGTGCAATGAAATTAGAAATCAATACAAAAGACACTACAAAAACTGCATAAACATGAAAATTAAATAACACCCTCCTGAACAACGAATGCTTTACAGATGAAATAAAAGAACAATTTAGAAAGTTTCTACAATTAAATGATAATGGTGATATAACATACTGGAACCTAAAGAACACAATGAAAGTAGTCCTAAGAAAGAAATTTATAATGATGAACTCTCACATCAGGAAAATAGAGTAAGCTCAGATAAACAACCTAATGTTTCTTTTTTTTTATTCTAAAGAGAATAGAACAAAACAAAACAAAACAAAACAGAGTCAACACAACATAGCATTTCAGAACAGAGCACTGCAAGCAATACAGGTCTTCAAAACATAACAACAAGAGATTAACAATGGCTGCCCTAGTGTCTCTTGCCTTCTTCAAAATGGTTGTTCATACATTCACACA
This sequence comes from Cuniculus paca, assembly GCA_004365215.1. Lineage (NCBI taxonomy): Eukaryota > Metazoa > Chordata > Mammalia > Rodentia > Cuniculidae > Cuniculus > Cuniculus paca. Next base: position 4,630 of record RJWT010009143.1, read on the forward strand.
CAATAAACTCAAACAAAACAAAATAATATAAAACCAGATAAAACAAAAGAGTGAAAGCATTACAGGCCTTCAAATCAGACAAGAAATCAACAATGGCTACTTAATGTCCTTTGTTTTCTTCAAAAAAGCTGTTCATGTCTTCTCACATATTGCAATCAAATAGTAGAAAAGAGACTTAAACCAATCAAATCAAAGAATAAAAGCACCACTGGACTTCAGAACCTTTCCCCCATATTTATCGAGGATTTTGTATCTTACTAAGTCTTTCAGTTTCTTACACTAGGGAGACGATGTGGTGTTTACCCATGTGAGTTTGGTTTATTTCACTTATGAGTATGGCCTCAAATTGCATCCATTTACCTATAAAAGCCTCAGTGTGATCCTTCTTCATAGCTGAATAGTACTCCATTGTATAAAAGTACCACATCTTTTTTATCCATTCCTCAACTGATGGGCATTTGGGTTGTTTCCAAGATTTGGCTATTACAAACTGTGCTGCTATAAACATTGGTGCACATATATCACTGCAGTATGATGATTTCACTTCTTCTGGGAATATGCCCAGAGGTGGAATAGCTGGGTCAAATGGGACTTCCAATCCTAGCTTTTTGAGGAACCTCCAGACTGATTTCCATAGTGGCTGCACCAGTCTGCACTCCCACCAACAGTGAAAAAGCGTTCCTTTTCTCCCTACAGCCTCTCCAGCATTTGTTGTTGGTGAACAACCTAATGTTGAATGCCAAACTTGTAGAAAAAGAACGTCAGGTCCAAAGCTTGTAAAAAGGAGAAATTTACAAAGATTAGAGAAGAAATTAATGCAATTGAGACAAAGAAAACAGTACAAAGAATCAATGAATTCAAGAGATGATTTTCGAAAGATTAAATAAAATTGACAAATTCCTAGTGAACATTACTAAAAAAAGTAAAGGCTAAAATCCATGTAATGAAGAATGAAAAGAGTGAACTCAAAATGGATCCTGTAAAAACCCAAAATATCAACAATACCTAGTTTGATACCTGTGCTGAAATGAGATGCTAAACATAGAAGAAACACACAGATTTCTATATATATATGATTTACCAAAGCTGAATCAAGAAGATATAAAAATAACCCCAAATCAGTCAATGAAACTGAAGATATAAAAAACCTACCAACAAAAAAAGTCCTGGTCCTGATGTATTCACTGCCAAGTTCTATAAAAAATTTAGAAAAAATCCAATGCCACTACTCCTCAAACTTATTAATGAAATTGAAAGGGAAACAAATTAATTCCTGGAAGCAAGCATTACCCTGTTACCAAAACCAGAGACATACCCCCCAAAAAAAGAGAATGACAGGCCAATTTTCCTAATGAACATAGATGCAAATATCCTCATTAAGATACTGACAAATAAACATAAATAAATAAATAAATAATTGAAATAATGACAAAGAGAATGCAACAAATCATCCAGAAGATTATACACTATGACCAAGAACAATTCATTTCAGGAAGGCAGGGATGATTTTCATATACAAATCAAAAGTGTAATACACCATATCAGTAGAACCAAGAGCAAAAATCACATAATCACCTCAAAAGAGACAGAAAAAACATATTACAATGATCAACATGCATTCTTAATACAAACCCTACAGAAAATTCAAATACATTGTCTTTATCTCAATCTGATAAAAGCCATCTCTGACAAAAGAACAACTGCCATCATACTTAATGGTCAGAAACTGAAAGCTTTCAGTGTAAATCCAGGACCCACACAAAGATGTCCACTATCACCACTCCTATTCAAAATAGTCCTGGAAATATTAACCAGAACAGTTAGGCAAAATAAAAAAATAAAAGGAATAAAGATAGGAAAGAAATAAATTAAATTATCATTATTTGCAGATGACATGATACTCTACATAGAAGACACCCAAACGTCCATCAAAAAACTCCTAGATTTAATAACCAAATTTGATCATGTAGTTACATACTCCACACTCAAAAATCAATAGCATTCCTGTACACTAATAACAAACCTACTGAGAGAGCAATTAAAGAAACCACACCTTATATAATAGGATTGAACAAACTGGAATTCTTAGGAATCAGTCTAACAAAGGAAAAAAAAGAACTTTACATTGATAACTACAGTATTCTGAAAAAGGGGATAAAAGAGAATGTCAGAAAATGAAAAGATACTCCTTGTTCTTGTTCTTGGGTAGGAAGAACTAACATAGTGAAAATGGCCATACTTCTAAAATTATACAGATTTAATGCAACACCAATCAAAATACCAATAGTGCACTACACTCCTAAAATTCATTGGGAACCAGAAGAGATGTAGAGTAGCAAAAACAATTCTGGGCAATGAAGGCAAGCCAGGGGGCATCACAATCCCTGATTTGAAATTATATTACAAAGCTACTATGATAGAAACAAGATGGTACTGGCATACAAAACAGACTCAAAGATCAATGGAACAGATTAGAAGATGCAGAAAAAACACCAAACAAATTCAGCGATGTTATCTTCCACAGAGGAAGCAAACACCTTCACGGGAGGAAAGAGCCTCTTTAAAAATTTTGCTGGAAAACTGGCTTTCTACATGCCAAAAACTAAATCTAGACCCATGTATCTTAGAATGCATTGAAGTAAAATAAAAATGGATCAAAGTTCTAAATATTTAAAAAGAAACACTAAATCTTCTAGAAGTAATAGAACTCTTGAAGACATAGGTATAGGGAAAGACTATGAACAAAACCCTGATTGCTTAAGAAATACTACACAGAATCAATAACTGGGATTTCACCTTGTAAAAAAACTTTTGCATGGCAGAGGAAATCACTAACAGCATGAAATGACAGCCCACTGAGTGGGAACAACATTTTGCCAGCAGTTCCTTAGACAAAGAATTAATATCCATAATATATAAAGAATTCAAACCAATACAACCAAAATTTAGAGACCCAATAAACCTAGGCATCTGAAATGAATAAACAAATGTCAGATGAAGTAGTAAAAGCAAATAAATATGAGTAAATATTCAATATCGCTGATCATTCAAGAAGGGCAAATTAAAACAATGCTGAGATTCAGTCTCACCCCAGAAAGTATGGCTATTATCAACAAATTAACCTACAGGAAATGCTTGCTGGACTGTGGGGAAAGAGGACTCCTTCTCCACTGCTTTTGGAGCATAGACTTGTGCAAGTACTGTGGAAGTCAGTGTAGTTATTCTTCAAAAAACTAAAATTAGATGTCCCATTTGACCCAGATATTCCTCTTGGTATCTTCCTGAAAGATTTAAAAGAACCATACCACAGTCATTTATTCATATCACGTTTATAGTGGTGCAGTTCATAACAGCTATATTTGAGAAAGAACCCAAATGCCCATCAAGCTATGAATGAATAAAGTAGATGGATTTTTTCATATAAATGGAATACTACTAGGCCAGAAGGAAGAATAAACTTGACACTTTTCTTGGTAAATGGATGCTTCTTGAGAACATACTCTTAAGTGAAATTAATTGGACACACAAGTGTAAATATCATGTTGTTTCTCTGTTGTAAGAAACTGAGAGTGTAAATAAGGACCAAAATGTATAATATATATTTTGAAAAATGAAGAAAATGTTCAAATGGGAAGGTGAAGTAGGAAGGTAGGAGGGGGAAAGGAAGGAGGAAAATGAGAATAGAAGGAAAAGCAGAAACAAAACTTTTGTAAATAAGAAGGGGAAGAGAGGTTGAGGGGAAGGACTAGCATGGGAAAAAAAAGAATCAAGATAATCACATACAGGTGTGGCAGTAAATACAAAAATTTAAAAACCAGCTAGCATCTTAAAACTATATTGGTAAAAGATGTGCTCAACTGGTCCACCCCATAACTAGACCACCAAATTCAATCAGCCTTGACTGACTGCTTCCAGCTGCTTTCTGTAGATAATCTTGTCCAGGTCAACTTGACCTAGTTCAGCTGCAGTGTTTCTGTCTACCTACAAATGTATTTGTAGGTAGACTCTCCTGCCTTGTGATAAACAATCCCTCTAACTGAATCTGCCCAGTTTGCCTAAAAGCATATCATGTAGTCTATAACTGATTTACTACTGACTTTTTAAATTCCTGCTTGCAAACCCTAACTAACCAAAACCTGAAGCTGACCCAAGACTGGTGATTTGGAACTGGTCGAACCACTGTAATATAAATTTGCCTTCCAACTCCTTGGTGCAAGTTATCTTCCTTTCGGTTCAGTACCCAGTTTCCACAACATTTTTGGTGCATCAGCCTAGAAGACATTGTATTGACCACTTTGGGTGACCACTTCTGGTCACAGCAGAGATAGCCCTCTGACCTACGAACAAGAAGGCATGCCCTCTGGTACTTTTTCTACGAGTCTCTTCAGTAGTCTAAGAGCGGGAACCACTGTGCAACAGCAGAGACCTCACTAGACCAATGGAAGCAGATGGAATCCAACCATTTGAGACCTAAGAAGAAGATAGGACTGCCCCAGGATGTCTCTTAGTCAGTCTGTTTCCATCCCTGTGTGGATGAAAAAGGACCTGATCCATCCTTGTCTGTGTCAGGTCCGTTTTGGCTTCAGTTAGAACTTGCCCAGGGGGATTGGGAACTGGAATGTATTAACCTCTGTGTGTTTGTGTGTGAATGGACAGTGTAAATAACAGACTGTTTCATCTGTTTTCCATGGTGAAAGACCCCTGTAGGGTCTCAGAGCTATGGAGATTGAGTGGGCCTCAGCCTGCAGTTTTGTGGAAATGTCTGACCAGTCACACTGGCGAGATCTCCTTGGAGCCTCCAGAGGACAAAACAGAGAATCTGCCAACACTTCTTAGTCCAGATGGTCCCAATGCTGGGGACAGCCAAGCAGCAAGATGGGTGCCTGTGTGGTCTCTCCTCTGGGAGGGGAAGCCACCCTTTCTCTGTTGTGACACCATTTAAGGGCACAGAGCATATGCCTCAGGGAGTCAGTATGGGTGCAAGTCAGAACAAACAACACTTCTAAATTTTACGTTAGAAAACTTCAAAAACTGCTTATCAGATGAATATGGAGAGAAAATGAAACTTCAGCGGCTCTGCATTTTTTTTTTTTTTTTGAGATTGACTGGCAATGCCTTTGCCTTGACTGGCCACCTGAGGCCAACCTGAATGAAGAAATTGTCTTCTGAGTCTGGGACAAAGTGACTGAAAAGGATTTTCCAGGCTTAAAAGGCCATTACAATCAGTCCCCTTATATTGATTCCTGGCTGGACCTATGTCAGACTCTCCTGCCATGGCTCTGTGGCAGAACTGTCCTAGAGATCACTGGTAAGGCATGAAATGGCATCTTCTTTTATGTTTAGTACTGAATTTCCATAACAAAGATAGAAATTCCCAATGATTCATGTGATCATTTTGTACATCTAAAATATGTTTAATATAATAAATCCACAAAAATTACTCACCTAGATAGATAGAAATAAATTTAAGCATAATGATTTATTTATTAATTTTTCCTCTTTGCCTTTTTTTTTTTTTTACCTTACTAATGTGTAAACTTAACCAGAAAAAAGTTTCCTGGATTTTAAATACATTTCCTAAGAGAACAATCCTTAGTTTGACTTAAACAATACTGAGCCATACAGATCATTATTTAAAATACTAGTTTTTTTTTAATCTACAGATAGCTCATATTTAAAATGAAATGTATACTTTTGAAAGCATAACCAATAGATTTGTATTTAAGAAGCCTCTCGATTAAAAATGCATGTCGATGGGAATTCAAATATTTCTCTTGCTACATTTTAGTGTTCATTTTTTCCATGCATACAAAATTGGAACTTTCATATGTCTGATCTGACATCCTTAGTAAAAAGTGGTGAATCACTCTCACCATATTAGACTGCCAGAAATTCTGCATTATTTAAAAAAATATAAATTAAGACTGGAGGCTGAAAGACAGAGATGATAGTCTTCTTAACTATCTAGATGTTAATCTTTTTATTGTTAGCTAATAGTATGAGAAGCATTGCAAAAAGCATCTTGGAAGATGAGGTAATAAAACTAAGGTACAGAGGTATTGCATGCTATCTTTTCTTCAATCTAACCAAATTAACAAAAATAAATCTATGTTAGCTTAATAAAATGACTGAATTATCATTAGAGGAAAATTGATGGTTGCTAGAATAAGTAGCTAGTAACCATATGAAAAGGGAAATTGGACTTTTAATTACTAAAGAGGTTTCTGAGATTTTTCTCTTGTACTTCATATACCTTTAGTCCTCTCAGCACTCATTAACTGCATCCCTTCTTTCACTGCTGGTCTTTACATCCCTGCCAGTCTTCAACATCATCTTTTCTGTGTCTGGAGGTAATTTTTGTTTGTTATTTCTCTTTATCTTCTAATTTGTTTACTTATTTTACCTTTATTACTTGATTGATGTTGAGAATGTCTACCCATCATACAACACAATAGTTTTCTTATCTTTACATCTTATGTAAATATAATCCTTTCTTTGAAAATGTTCTCTTTTCATATTCCAGAAGACAAACCTTATTGAACTTCTTAAAGCTTTACATACATCACAGAACATAATATTTTACCCAATGTTTTATTACTATGTCAGATATAACCTTGTAGTTCCTAGTTATTTCCCTCAAAACTTAGAAAACATACTAATTTTTGTGTAATTACTAGTATTTAAGAATTGGTATCTATGAGATTTTCAATTTTTAAGAAAAGAATTTTGACAAATTTTGAAAATAACTGATGATCTTATCACTGTATATGTGGATTTTAATTTAAATATTATTAGACTCTTTGAGATTCTTTTAAACAAGAAGTGTTTAATGTTTGTATAATTCTTTGTTACTCTACTTATCAATATTTATTTTTATTCTCTTCTTATGCCACTGGTGTCTCCTGACAATAATCCTTCACATCTGATTATTTTGATTATGTATCATCTTTTATTCTCTATATGGTTTCAATAAGAGATTCTTTGTTGAATTTTGAGTTCAATATATATTGTTAAATTGCATTTGTTCTGTTATTTCTATATGTAATGAATCTTTAATTAACCTCATTAAATTTACCTTATAGTTCTACTTAACCATCTTTGTAAGAAACACTTTGTTTTATGATGTAATTATAATGTATGCTGTGTTTAAGGTAGATTTTAAATTTAATATATTGTCAAGTCTGTCCTGTTCAAATTTGCTTTATCTGATATAGGCTTTCCAGTTTTAAGCATTTTTGTTATTAAAATTGTAGTGCTCAAATTGCTATTATTTTTATTTTTAAACTTATTTTGCCCAGGATGGACTACACACTTGTCTGATAGTATTTATAAGGAAGCAAGTGCAAGGCTCAGGCATCCTTAGCACAACTGGTATATTTGAAGTGTGGAGTAACAAAGCCATTGTCTAAGGCAGAGCTTGCGATCTCACAGCAATATCGAGTACTTTCTACTCAGAAAATTCTGAATCTTCTCATATGCCATCAGGTATACTCTCTCTTTCTTCAGGGTGGAAAGTGGAAGGGGGCAGGGAGATGATGTTATTATCGGTTCCTTCTCCACTCTAGATCTGACAGTCTCTTTATGATATGGAACTCACCTTAATGTAATAATTACCTCAAAGGAGTGCAACATAGAAGAAATAATCCAGTTCAAAATGACATTCCTGTCTAGACTTCATAAAGGAAAGAGTCTAATAGACCAACAGATATACTATAGAAGTGAAAGAATAATTCTCCTTTGCTTGAGCATAAGCAAAGATGAAAAAAATGTACGGAAGGAAAAAGCTCCACAATAAACCTGTCTATATGGTATTTTAATTGTAATAGATAAGACAACGCAAATCAAAGGGGGCAACAAAAGTGTTTTGTTTCATCTTTTCTGTAACTGGAGCCTGTCACTGTCACACTACTGACATATTTTATTTTATTTTATTTATTTATTTTTGCAGCACTGAGGATTGAACTCATGACCTTGCACTTACCACGCAAGCGCTTAGGCCACTGAACTAAATCCCCAGCCCCATTTTTATTTTATTTTATTTTATTTTATTTTATTTTATTTTATTTTATTATTTTCCACTGACATATAAGAAAACAGAAAGTTTTAACTAAGTAAATAATTTACTTATTAGCACCAACTTAAAAAAGTTACAGGTGATTTTATTTTATACTCAGGAAATCTTTATGATGAGTCAGTTCAAATCTGTGAAAAGCACCCTACTTCCCCTATAAAGCTTCTATCAATATTGTGTTGCTCACATTTCCATGGGGTGTAAAAATTGATATTTATTTATTCTGAACAGTTACTTTTCCCTTTGATTCATGCATTATTCTCCTTCTGTTTGGTTTTGAGTCATTTGATGTTGTCTTCGAGATGTCTTTTCATATTTCCTTTACTATTAATTGTCATATTTCTTGATATGCTGCCCAGAAATAGTACGACTATAGAAAATGTTAATGTAGAGCATGTTTCAAGAAACAGAAGAAAGGACTTTGAAAGTCTTCACCATCACCAATAAAGATTTGAAAATACAGATATGTTTAATCTGATTAAAACATTACTCAATATGTGCTTGAATATATTCAGCTTTAAAGTTTTATGTATCCATTAAAATGCATTTAATTTAATAATTGAATAAATATCACATTGAAAAGAATAAAATTCCTGCAACAGGTAGGCTGCAACATTTACAGATGAATACAATATGTAAAAATTTGCTCAATGATAAAAATACTAGTAAATCAATTAATTAAAACATTCTAATTTATCTTATAAATATTTACAGTAGTCTGGCACTGGTTGGCTCCATTTATAGAAAAAATATTCTATTAATCCTGTTGTACCAATTTTGATGTTCTCATTTGTTACACATCAAAGCACCATATGTGCACAGGTTCGTTTAGTGCTCACTCTTTTTCCTTCTATATTTTTCATCTTTTCACATGCAAAAAAGAAAGAGTATTATTTAATCTGGTTTATAATAAATCTCTTCATCTGGTAGAGCACTGCTTCCCTGAATAATGATCTTAGTTTTCAAGAATGTTTCTCTTTTATTTAGGATTTCATATAATCTTTGCTCATATATTTCTATGAAAATAATATTAGTAACTTAATGCTATGAATCTTTCAATAAAGTTGTGCATAATTATCACATGACAGGCCCACTCTTCTCATACATGGTCAGAGTATATAGCTTCATGTGCTTAAATCTTCTTTCACTTTTCTAAGTAAAATATATGCTTATTATTGTAATTATCCATATTTTCTTTCATACTGAACTTTCATGCCATTACATAATTTAATGTTTAAAATATGCAGTGTGTGTGAAGTTTTTGTCTTAATAACAAGTGATCAAGTCACTTTGCCTCTTGTGTTCTTCACTTCATTGACTGTGATAATCATTGTTCTAGCATGTGGCATGCAAGGTTAATTGTGTCAAATGGATGATTTGGGAGCCAACTAAGGAGTAGCAGAGAATCTTTGGGTATATCTTGGTAGGTGTTATGAGCATTACCTCATGTACTAAATAGAATCCCCTGGCTGTCCTTTCCATTGCTGTTCTTCTGCTCTCCTTTTTGGCCTCAATAAACTATGCATCTTTGCTCTGCCATATCCTTTTACCATGATATTTCTGCTTTTGATTCAGCTGATTATGGACTGAATCTTCTTACAATGTCATCCAAATTAAACCTCTCCCTTGTTCAGTTTTGTGTTTTTTGTTTTAGTACCTGAAAAGCTAAATAATGCAGAAGGAAAAATTGAGATGCTTTATGTTTACTTTTCAGAAGAAACAAAAAGACAGAAACCAATAAAATTATTTCTTGATTGAAGTTCTTTTATCAGGAAAAAAAAAAGAATGTGAATCTAGTGTAGGCATTTTTACTTTGGTAGTTGGCGGCAATAATTGGGCAGGAGTCCTTTTCATCTTTAAATTTTTCATTGCTTTTCATGTGCTCCAATCAACAACTCAATTTTATTTTGCATAGGGTAGGATAGTTTATTTAGGCCTTGTGTTAGCCTGAAACTGTGTGGAAATTTGGGAAGAGGTATGAAATGTGATTGAAAACTTCTGCTGCGATGTTTCTTGGCTTGGACTTTTTTCTCCTTATTGTGGAAAGTTTTACGTCTAATACCAAAGTATATAGATCAACAACTGCACTTAGATTAAGAAAAATTTCATTTAATTCATTGCCTACATAAATTAAGATTTTTCTCCATAAATTGGCCCCAAAATTTCCAACTTTCGATTAAATTTCTTTCCTTTTTAAAGATTTTTTTTTAATTGTCTGGGACATTTTATCACATCAGGTTTTGTCTAAGTAATTTGATCCATCCTCATTAGTCTGGGAACTCAATATATTTTTTCATATTGTTGGCAAAAATCATCCTACGACATACCTTTCTACAAACCTTATAATACCTTTGCCTTAAAATCTACTGCTTTCTAATTGTCATCATTGTTCTCTGATAGCATCTTCAAAACTGACTTTATGATGTGACAAGGGAATCTAAACTACAGCTATGTCTCATTTAATATTAGTTGATTCATCCTGAAGAATTTTATTACAAGAATGCAATTCGATTATTTTGGCTTTTTTTCTTAAACATGATACTGGTTCTGTGTAGAATCCTTTTCCCCTCTATTGATTTTCTTTGCTGTATTTGACTTTTTCTTTTGACCTCTGGTCCTGATACTCAGTAACTTGGATAGGATGTCCATACTACCCTAGTTAAACAAACTGGGCAACACAGCAATTTTCTCAACTCATCTAACATTTCAGTGCCATATTTATAATATACACATATCTGATATGTTTTTGGGTGTTTTAAATTGAATAGTGCACTCTGTCTGTTGATGAGTATTTATTATTATTATCTTTCTATATTTCATCCCTTTAGACCTGACAAGGCCCAATAGTCAGAAAAAGGTTGTTTCCATATTTTTTTTCTAGTTGCTGAAAGAAACTGTGATTTTACTTTTGCTTAGTTATTGGATTCATTTATTAGAGTTTATGACCTTGAAGTGATAAAATGCTATAGTCACATTTTATTTAATTTATCTGATATCTAAAAACCACTAATACACATTTATTTAATTAATGAATGAACAAATAAACACATTTAAATTTTCCTACTTCCAAATTAAGAGAAAATTATAGAGCTACCAAATGATTTTCTAACTTTGTTTTCCAATTTATAACTCTTCTCAAGTCAATTCTTAAGCATAATATAAACATTCAAAACATAATTTATATGCTGATAAATGAAACATACACATATTATACTTGTAACATTAATTTAAAAAGAAACTGAGAAAATGAGGATACATATTTTTAAATATATAATGTTGTCTTTGGAAGATCAACATAATTTTGATGGATGAGGTAGAATAGTAGACTCACTCAACAGAGCATTGTTATAACTGTCAGGGCACTGTTTGAAAGTCATTGGTACTTTACAGCACTTAAAAAGAAGAGAATAAACATTATGTGGCTTAGTATAACAGTTTTCAGTGTAAACCTTCTCAGAGTCTGTCCATGTTGATGTATATATCCTGTATGTTTCTTGTTTCAGTCTTATCAAACTACCTTTGGTGACAGTGAATATTTTCTCACATGAATTAATATTCTTAATTTTATTTTCCACATTGTATGAAATATATTATCTAAATGTATGCTTGGAGAAATATTTTAATATAATGACAATTATATGCTTATTGCTTTAATTTGTATCTTTTCTTTTGAGTTGTTGGTATGTTTCAACAGAATTGAGTTTTAGTAGACTTACCGTAGCTTGGAGTTACTCAGATATTTAACATTAATAATTTAAGAGCACACACTGAATTCCACAAATCCTACATCCTAACAAGGACAAGTGTGACATTTTAAGACCAAGATAAGGCATTATATCATTATTTAATCCTCAAGGTAATAGAAAGTAGAGAATATATGACAAAATCTCCTGATATTTTCATCTGAAAAATGGGATTTACAATTTACAATGAAAAATAATCCATGTTATTATTTGGAGCATAAGATAAATTCAGGGAAATGAAATATCAGGGAAATTTAGTACAAAGTCTTTAGGTAGAATTCTAACATTAAAGGTGGAAAGGCATTTTGAAAACTGTGAAAGAAAAACCCATAAAGAAAATTATTATTTTTATTTGACACCGTGAACTTTGACAGCTCCTTTTTTTTTTATAGTACTGAAATGCTGAAGGGGTTATCTTGCAAGATCGTACAACAGCAGTTAAAATGCTTGATTTTAGTAAGGAACAAACTGGAAGCAAAGAGATCAATAATGGGATTACTGCATTTGCCTTATGCTGCTTATACGACAACTCATTGCTTAGAGGCTGCTGAATATCAACTTCAAAATGGAAATTTACTTGTCACTGTGTATGCTAGCAAAATATTGAAGAAAAACAAATATGTTTCCCAGTCTCAAATTAGGGGTGCCTGTCTTTGAAATAAACAGCTCGAGATGAAATTTCTTGAGTTTTACATGAAATAGATTCAGAGTAATGACAGACCCTTCCATGGAGTTGCCAACTACTATTAAATTAAATACAGCAGAACAGACGAGGTCATTGAACTAACACCTACTCCATTCTAATGCTACCCAGAGCAAGTGAAGAAAGTGTAAACTCTAATGTACTTTGAAGAAACAGTATTCTGCTACTAGGAAAGATGAAAGGAAATATTACCATAGGATGACTACCAATATTGTGATATTAAAAATAAATATAAAACTTATTCTTAGGTACATATATTTGTTTGGGTAAAAGTACAGTTGTTCTATATCTATAGACTTAACTAACTGCAGGTGGAAAATGCCTTTTTTAAAAACTGAATCTGTACTGAAATTGTACAGACTTTCCTTGTCATCCTTTCCTAAACAATACAATGTAATGACTACTTAATTTAGAATGTAGACTTCATTAGACAGTATAAGTAAACTAGATATGACTGAAAGTATAAAGAGGATGTGTTAAGATAAATGCAAATAATATACCATTTTATAGAAGAGAGACTTGATATAGTCAAAGTTTAAAAAGAGATTAATACAAAAATTGACCTCTTGACATTTTATAGGAGTAAATATCCACATGAAAGAGCCATACTCTGAACCTACTTCATAAAGTTAAGTTCTTTTCTGCTAATTGTCAAATAAAGTAAACAAACTAATACAATTAAGTCTGGGGCATAAATCAGTCAAATTGTGGAATTTTTATTAGGGGAAGCATCTCTTCAGAGATAAATTTAGAAAGGAACAGCAGAAAAAGCAGAAAGAAAACTGAGAAAAAGAGTGAAAAAGCAGGCAACAGAGCAAGAGGATGACAATAATTGTGACTCCGAGGTATTGTAAAGAATGAACTCCCTGATAATATAGTTCTTCTGAGAGGGACAACGTACATTCACAATAAAATCTGATTCCATGACATTCTCCTGTTGCATAGTGAATCACACACGAATTTTTGCCAAAATTTTTGATAATGTAACAACATTACTAAAATATGTCTCAGTAATTACCGTTGAAAAAAATGAGTCATGACTATGATTTTGTGAGAATTAAGACAGATAACCCTTTTATAGCAGCTCAAGGGCTAGTGCTTGACTATGCTAAATATAATATAGTAAGATCCCGACTTACAAACGAGCTCCATTCTGGGAAAACATTTGAAAGTCCGATTCATTCCTAAGTCTGACACAGCGAGTCTCACACGCCTTTGACACAACTACCCAATGTGTGTTCCTTTGCGCTTGCTGTCCGTCCCCTCCCATCACCGCTGCTCTTGCTCTCGCTTCCGGACATCCGGGCTCTGACTGAGCGCGGTGCTGCTGCGCACTCTCGCACTGTGCCGCCAGCACTCAGCAGCACCGCTGTGACAGCGTCGGGCAGACACGTGGGTTACTTTTGTGATTTGTTCACATGTAGGAATGTTCGCAATGGGTAGTTTCCTCATTTCTATGAGAGCCTGTATCTGTGAAAGGCTTATCGTAATTAATTACACTGATACTGTTTATTGTACGTATGTATATTTGTATGTCAATATAGACACATATTTCCGTGTATGGATAAAAATAACAAATCACCATTTGAGCTAAATTGAAATTAATTTATCTTATAAAATAACCTTGCCAGAGGTTATTCTTTTTACAGTCTCCTCTGGCAATGGCTACAGATTGACAGTTAAGGGAGTTCTGTGCAAACAAAACAAAACAAGCGAAAACTACAACCAAGAACCAAATCATAGGTAGGGTATATATGGATATTCTGGAATAGTTTTACTAGCAGCAGATTTTATTGACTCTAGAATCTTGTATGATAAACAGAAGGTAGAATTTTTACACTATGTTATGATAAGATGATAGAGTGCAGCATTATAACTTGTCACAATCTGTTAGTTGAAAGACTTTGATAGTTTTTCCTTATACCCAGCAGTTTTGGAAGATTACCACCCGCTGGAAGATTTGAAGCCAAATGTGTGCATATGATAAGATGTTCATTAATAAAAGGACAATTATCCATTCTAACTACCCTCGACAGAAAGGGAAATGGAAGAATATAGTGCTTATATCTTGCAAGTATAACTATCCTGTCTTTTTTAAAATTAATCATCTAATATTTCTGCAATTCAGTCTGAGAGTAAACTATTCATGTTGTTGAAAACAGCTAATGATTTTAGCATTGCCTGTGATTTCACAAATAAGTCTACACCCTAATTGTCAAATACCAGGATGCTAACATCTCCAAATTATGTGTTTGTAAAATTGGGGTACCTATTTAGAAATAATTGTAAATTCTGGAAAAGACTCGGCTATTAAAGATGTGCAAAGGTAGATTGAAAATAATAACCTTACTACTCACAGCAACTTTTGGTATTTGCTTACCCGTCTTGTGACTGGTTAAGAGAAGATTCAGAGTGAGAAAGTGAGCCTAGGCTAATCATAAAATAAGACCAGCTGCTTCACAATTAGATCCACAGAAATAAAAGTCAATCTAAAATGCATTAATGAAAGGATTAGAGGGACTGACATGAAATATCTGTGTTGAAACTCAAAGAAAAATTCAAACTGAACCTCCTGAAGTCCTTCCAGAATTTTTATCGCTAAAAAGAAAACGAGGTTTGATGAGTAGTAAGTTGCGTTTGACTCAAACGAAAAGGTCAGGAATTTTTCTGCTTTAACAAGATACACACTTGATTTTAAAGAAAATACTGGCACAAACTTAACATCACAAAAACAGTACATCAAGAAATTGGTAGAAAACGTTTTCTAAACCACAGGATAAGAAATCATATTTAAATACAGAGAAAGAGAAATCTGTTATGGACTAAGACTGACAAATAGTGTTTTCATAGTAAAACCTGAAAGGCATTTGTTTTTAAAACAGCTAATCCCATACTAATATTGTTAGCTTTATTCATTACTACAGGCTAGGATCCTGTGTTACCAAAAACTGAAGTTGGTGAATCTCATCCCTCTAATAACTGTATAAAGTATATATTGACTTTTTCTGAACAAGGAGAAATGTGAGGATATGCATACATTGTGTAAGAATCAGTTCTGAGCCTCCAGGGAATTAATCATGCTGTCATCCATTGTGCTTAGTACTTGGTGCTATGACTAAACATATCATCTTAATCTCGGTTATGTTTTTCAGGTCCTAGTTTGGAAAAATTTTTTATTCTTTGGCCTTCAAATTATTTGGTTCTAATTCTACATGTTAATTTTATTTGCCTCAAATGTTTGTATAAAGACTTTATTTGATGAGTTGGAACAATCACTAAATTTCAAATATTTTTCCTCTTAAACTGAGTCAAATATACTTTCTTTCTCTTTGTGGAGATGCAGGCTCTTCTACTGCACTGACAAAGAACTCAGTCTATTGAGATACTATGAGAGAAGGTTCATCCTTCTTCTAGACAAATTCAAATTTTTTTCCCATTTCATGTGCAATGACTCTGAAAAGCTTTAATTTGTCAACAATGGGTGAGTATAATTAATTTTCCTGGTTTTTGTTATAAAATAAGTTGTGAAATTGTTTACATAAATCATTCATGACACAACACATTTTTCAATAAATTGAACATTTCTTATGTTTGAATGATTTAAATGGCAGGAAACCAAATGATAGGACAGGACAGGACAGGACAGGACAGGACAGGAAAGGAATTAAGAGAAAAATGGAAAGAAGGGAGGTATTATTTGGGTGCAATGTACAAGAGAGATAATCAATTTATACATTTATTGCAATACTTCACAAGAAGTAAAGAAATCTTCCCCAGAATAGGGGTGGAAAATTTTCCTAATAATTTGAGAATAGCTTGGAAATGGGTCTGCAAATTTTAGGGTGTTTTCATTATTTTCTCTTTTTTTCTTTGTCGAGGTTTTGTTTTGTTTTGTTTTAGTTTTAGTTTTGCAAATCCTAATTGTCACAGTTAATATCCATTGTGACATTTCACTTTATAAATCAAGTTAGCATTAAAGTGTGTCATTATTTTTCTTACCCTATTGCTGACATGTTCTTATCTAGATGGCTGGTCTATTCCTAATTATTTATCGGATGTTTTTCAAAAAGTTTTAAAGTTAGTTAAGTTTATGAGACCCCAGATTGTTTTAAAGATTGTAGAATTACTACTATAATTTTTAGGCAAGGAAGATTTCAAAGTTGTCATTTAATACCTTAAAAAAGAAGTATGAACATAAAATATTATCATTTTGAGGTGAAATGAAAATCACCAATACAAAGAAATTATTAATACCTCTTCTACCCAGAATCATTAGACTTAGAATAAAGGTCAATAAGTATTTTGTGCTCTTGTTTTCAAACCTCATAATTTCCTATTCAATTTCTATTTTTTAAATTATTTTTCTGCCACTTTTTAAATTCTCTGTTCTTCTTATGACTTGGAAACAGGAGAAAATGAATTTTAAACATATTTAACTTGCTTCCTAGTTTAATTTCCTCATCTTTCAACACATGTAAGTCTTACACTCTTTGTGTAGCGTAAGGTTTATCTTTTTGTTATTGTATTTACCTCTGTATTGCCTAATTTTTTCTGTAACATTATTTTCTTACATTCTTTTTTGCCTATATGTTAGACCCAGTGAATATTACAGCTCATTGAATTATTGTTTATAAGTGTAGTATTTTTTTTAAATTTCCTGCTCACTCAGTTTCTCCATCAGTATGAGCAGTATCCATAAGATCACTCTGCAATTACCCATTGTTAAACATAAGTAAATATCAGTGATTATGTTGTTGGAATTCTTTAGTAAAACTCATGATCTCTATTACTTCCTATAAAGTTCAGAATATGTAAACTTCTACAAGGTTGCTTTCAGATATGACTCAGTCCATCTTTTTGCTTATCTCTAATATTTAGCATTCATCCAATAATACTGCAAGTATTCTGGAAAAATATTTTTCAACACCATTCCTGTCTTCTATTGCAAGGTCTCAACTTCACAATACTTGCAACTTTGTGGAAATGATTTTCAAAGTTTTGCCTCTTTCTTAATGAATACCATGTGATTTGAAATAGTATACTTTACCATCTCTTGGGGAGTTTTGAATGTTAGATATCATTCATTGTTTCTTAATCTCCTAATAAATAAAATAAATATCTATTTAAAGACACAGTTAAGGGATAAGAATGTGACTCTCTTCTTTGTGAATTTTTATTTCTAAAATTTATCCTCTGCATTTCCATATGTCCTATGAAGAAAATTTCCAACGTCATCTCTGCCATTCTTAGTTTTATTTTTTCTTTACTTCTAACCACTCTTTCTTTGACTGCAGCACCAAAATTGTTGATTTCACTATTGCTATTATTGCCATTTTAATTCACCTTATATTATCTCTTCTAGATTTCCCAGATGCAGGATTGAAACATCATTCAATTTGTAACAATTGCAGTGAATATTTTCTTTGTCTCAACCAAAAGCCTTGAGTTTTGTAGATGAGTTGGAAAGCTGAGAAGATAAACCAGTAACATTGAGCAGATAGATAAAACACACAAGTTTAGTTTTTTTGAAAGTTCTTTATGTTCTATTATAATGTAAAAACATAAAATAATATAAAACATTAAAATAATATAAAATAATATAAAAACATTAAGGATTTATGAAAACCAGTGCAACTCTGCAGCATAAAGATTGATTCTAAATGGATTAAAGTTTAAAATTAAATCAGTGGATGATGCATACCTATAGTCCCAACAGTCTGGGAGGTTGTAGCAACAGGACTGCAAGTTTTACTACAACCTGGATAAGAGCGACATAGTAAGACCCTGTCCTCTGCCCCTGCAAAAATAAATAAATAAAAAATAAATAAAAATAAACCTGGAGATGCAGCTCCATATGAAGGCCATCCATTCAATCTCTAATATTGCAAAAGATAATTAGATAAATAAATTAAATATTTTAATGAGGTGTGTATATTTCAGGCTGAAATATAGAATGTGACAAAAATATTCATATGTTGCAAATCTCTTAAGTGAACTCACTGAAATGGATGTGGGAATAGGGGCTTATTTGAGTACTTTTAAAAGTAAATAGGATCTGTAAGATAAAAAGCAAGAAGACACTACAAAATCTCTATATTCTAGTGTCTCAAATTGCTTCTTGTTGGGGTTTGAGTTGTAATTCTGAAGCCATTTTACATACTCACATACATATATTATACAAGCAAATGTAAAGATGATGGAAGTCTTGTTTTTGATGAAGTGAAAAATTATTGTAAACAAGTGGAGAAATTTTTGATTCATTCTTTATTGCATTAGGATTTGCAATACTAGTATACATTTTTTGTTTAGCTTAAAATAGATATATGCCTGGATTAGTACACACACCTCATATCTTTGTGCTGTTGATTGAAAATGCCTAAAATCAACTAATTCTCAGTAGCAATGAATACATATATTGCTCATATCTTATTTCTGTAACGAATTTCCCAATAAAAAGCCAGAGTTCATTTGAGAAATAATTCTAAGACAGGTTATACTGAAGTCACAATAAGTCTATCTTGCAGTACCAGAAAATCAAAAATTACTCAATAAAAATGATTTTTTAAAAAAAACACTATAATAGCAAAAGTTCATTTAGTAGAACTCGCCCAAATAATCCAATACTTATACAGGATTCAGTTAGGAATTATACTCCGAATATAATTCAATTTTTATATTTTGAGCCAAAATACAGTGTTTGAAAAGTCAGGTGCAAAACAAATATCAATGAGTCTATAATGATGTGAAGAAATAATTGAATAAAGAAATAACACTTTAGAATAATTTCCAAGCCGGGCGTGGTGGCTCACGCCTGTAATCCCAGCACTCGGGAGGCTGAGACAGGCGGATCGTTGTGAGTTCGAGACCAGCCTGGGCTACAAAGTGAGCTCAAGGCCAGCCTGAACGGCATAGTGAGACCCTGTCTCAAAAACAGGGCTGGGGATCTAGATCAGCGGTCTAAGCGCCTGCCCGGCAAGCGCAAGATCGTGAGTTCAATCCCCGGTGCCGCAAAAATAAATAAATAAATAGAATAATTTCCAGTAATATATAGGATGAAGAATGAGACTTGACTTAATGTCAGAGTGAATTGATTTAACTTATTATATCTGGAATTAAAATATTTGTGTTAGTAGGAAAATGTGAGCTGATATGACTTTGTCCTGTCCTCCTCAGGAGGAAATGCTGAAGCAGTTAATTTTTCAACATGAAAGTAAGAAACAGCCCTTACTGTTATTCTCCTTTGAATACGTTTAAAAACAGAAAACTGTGGTATTTCGTTTCTTTTTCACTTCAATCCCGCTCCCCCACTTAGTTTATAAATGCTAGCTATGCAGGATCTTCTTGTTTTTGAGACATGTTATCAGTCACACTAACATAGCTGATTAATGAATTTCACATGTGAGTTCTTAGGGAGCAACAAGTTAAAATTGCTTAAAGGTAGACACAGCTCTTCATGTGCATTAACTTTACAAATCTGAAACAACTCACTAAAGTTCTTTCTACCAGGATCTAAGAAGAATTTGCAAAGAGGAGAATCATTCCTCGCTACAATACTTTTTTATTGTTTTCATGATGAATTTTATGTCTACCTCACACATTTCCAGATGACAGTTTGTGTTTGATCACTAAAAAATTAAAGACAAAGTAGAAATGTGCAGTTGAAAACTGAAGTTTATATATATATATGAAATTTTAACAAAACCAAAAGAACAGTTACAGATGTCAGAGTGAATAATTAGGTATTTATGTGTTTTATACATTATATCAGCCTTTATTTTTGCAAGATGAAATGTATTTTCACAATTTAGAGCTTCAAAATGGCGATCCACATTTGAACAGTCTACTAAAATTACAAACTTCTTATAAGTAATGAAGTTCTAGACTGTAGTCTGTTTGGTGCCTAAATGAAGGGAAAAATAAAAGACACAAAGTTTTTGGTTTGGTTTTATGCATATTACCTGTGCTTAAATTTTAGATGCTTAAAGAAATAGCTGCACAGTGATGTAGAACTATCCATAAAGCATAAAAATAGATCGAAAGAATCATCAATATCTTATTTTAAATGTATCAAATAAGCTACCTGAAATTTATTCTTCTTTTACAGACACATTATATAAATTGAGCACTCAGGCTTATCATCTCCTAGTGTAGCTGAATAAATTCCAATTTCTAGACCTGTAAATCAGAATATCACGTTGGCTTCTGTTCGTTATTACCAGATTGCAAAATCTAACCTAAGTCTGAAGACTATTGAAACTGGATATTAAAACTGAATATTCTTCAA
>RJWT010009144.1:0-25437 GCA_004365215.1 Cuniculus paca
TTTTGGGATGAACTGGGGGATTGGTAGAGCACATTTCTGGATGCGTCTGAGTGGGTCATGGAGGCATGGTCTTAAGGTCTATGTCTGGTCACTTGCCCATTACTCTCTGCTGCTATTCCTAGGTTATGCTTTCTGGTCTCCCTAAATTAATCATCTTTGCTCCACCATGCCCTTCCTCCATAATGTTTCTGCCTTGGAATCCCCTGGAACTGCAAGCCAAATTAAAACTCTCTTCCTTTAAGATGTAGATGTTGGGTATTATGTCAAGTGATGGGTAAGCTAATTAATATTGAATATTGGTACAGCGAGTGGACTCATTACTGTGACTCTATCTGATCACGTGGTTTAGAAGTCTTCACAACTGGTCTGTGCACAGGAGGTATTTGGAAAGGTTTGAGTAGGAAGGCTAAAGAAGTTCTAGAATGCTGTAACAGAGCCTAATACGTGATTCTGGATAGAACTTAGAAGACCAGAATACTGAAAGGAATGCAGACATAAAGGCCATGATGAAGAAGTTTCCACTAAGAACAAGGAACCCAGTGATAACTACACTAGAGACCATAGGAATTACACTCTAGCAGAACATTTGTCTGCATTTTACCCATGTCCTGAGTCTTTGCAGAAAATCGAGATGAAGAATAATAGACTAATTGATTTGGCAGAGAAAATAAAAAGGCAGCCCAATATTCAGGCTGTGGCATGCATATTGCTTGCTTTTTGTCAGATTTATAACTCAGAATTTGGGACAGAAAACAGCAGAATAATTGAAAAAATTAATTTTTTTCCCTAGTAGAAACCACATGTAGGGTTGGAGCAAGAGGTGTGGCTGCTGAAAGGATCGCTGTCATTAACAATGAACCAAATACTTTGCACACAGACAAGACCGACTCATCACAGGTTCAAAGGTGAGAGACGATAAATCTTTTACTTGAGAAGAGAGCTGCTGCGTCCCTCACCCAAGAAGAGAAGCCTGGAGAACTTGCTTTCCAGGATTTATTTCAGTATGCTCAACCATCCAGCCACTCAGAGTCTGATACAGCCATGGTCCAAGGTGACCTGGTTACTACTCCCACAAGCAACAGATAATGGCATTGTCCCCATGGTGCCATTTTACTAGTATGAAGGAAGCAAGAGTTGTGGAGTTATAGAGGCTTTTACCCAGACACCAAGGAAAACCCAGAGAAAAAGCTGCTGAGAGGGTAGTATGTGAAGCTATGGGAATAAAGCCAAAGGTTCAGTAGAGCCCCTAGGACTTTAGAAATGCCAGGAACATGGAACACCTGCTAAGAGAAGCTGTAGGCTGCAAATAGAGCCACCCCAAGAGAGGCTGTGCATGCCGTACCTGACAAGGCCATAAGGGTTGGGCCATCTCAGTCCTCTGGAACTCACATATCATCACCACACGCCCCAATGCCAGATATGGAGCTATAGGACTTAAAGTTTACCCTGCTGGGTTTCCATCTTGCTTTGGTCCAATTCTTTTCTGTTCCCCCTCCCTCTTCTTGGAATGGGAATGTTTATCCTGTGCCACTGGGACTACATAACTTGTTTTATTGTATTTTATTCATTTTTTATCTTTATAGAAGTTCACAGTTAAGAGTTGGCCTTGAGTCTCAAAAGAGATTTTGACTTAGACTTCTGAAAAATTCTGAAACTTTTGAGAATTGGGGAAGGCGTTGTTGCCTTTCTAGTTGTATACAGGACAGTTACATTTGTTAGAAGTATAAACTGCTATTATCTTTATTTGGAGGTGTAGAATGATTTAAGAAAATATGTTTGGGCATGAAGCTGACAAGGATTGAGTATGGTGGTTGGGGTGGAGCGTAACCTGATTTGCTTTTGAATCCACCAGTGGGATTGGTGGAGCACACTTTGGGTGTGTCTGAGTGAGGCACAGAGGCGTGGCACCGGGTTCTCTATTTTTTCCATTATCTTTTCTTCTCTGGCACGGTAACATTGTTCTACTTCCCAGGCTCCATAAACTATCTTTGCCCCACCATGCCATTCTGCCATGATATTTCTGCCTTGGAGTTGGCCAACTGCAGGCTAAGCCCCCCTGCTTCAAGCCAAAATAAACATCTCCTCTTTAATTTGTGGCTATAAGTATAGTGTACAATGATGGGGAAGGCTTACTAATAGAAGGGGAACTGGGTGAGTCCCCCCTTTTCCTCTCTCTGCCAGCACTGAGTAAAAGCAACAAAGCACGATACAAAAATGAAGCCTTACAAGGATTCCTACCCAATAATCTCTAACCAAGTTGATACACAGATGAGTGTACTATTCTCAAATAAGCACAAAAGAAATACAATGAAGTATATGCAGGGCAGAGAATCGGTTAGGACAAATACACATTGGTATGTTGATAATGGTTATTTCTAAGATACTGTTAACTTTATTCGTTGAGTCATATTATCAGGAAGAATAAAAATAATTGAAGCAGAATATGTAAGGCATAATCAAGTATTCACTTTGCAGAAATGGAGAAGGTCTAGCATACTATAAGCTTTGTGGTAAAGGAAAATTCTCCAGTCCTGTAAGTGGTTCACCCAAGTTCAGTAGAGTTCATTTTGCAAATTGAATAAAAAATGCAAAGGAAGTGATTGCCAGCTGAGAAAAGAAGGAGGGAGGAGCTAGGAATGAATTTACTGGGGAGGACCAGACATGAAGGAAAATTGCTTTGGTACTAAGAAATCAAAGCAATGATTTGCAAACAAACCAGACAATTAGTTTGTCCATTTGAAGCATAACATCAAATGCTGTCTGAGTAATCCTCCCGGGTTCACGCTCCCTGGATTCAGTCGAGGACAGTGCGCTCCTGTGGGCAGTCACTGTCTGACTCAACCCCTGAGCTGTGCAACTGCTCTAGCGAATGTGAGAGTCACTCTCTACCCAAGCCTTGCTGCCTGTTGTGCTCAGTGTGCTTAGTGCCAGGAAAGAGGAAATGTTTCTTTGAGCAAAATGCTTAGTCGAGTGATAGAAATTCTCTACACATGGGCTTCCTGAGTTCAATTTCTGTTCTGGCCACTAAGAAGCAATGTGACTTCAGGCAAATATGGAAGATCTGTGAAACTCAGACTCATTTTTAAAATTAGGCTAATAATATAGGACACTATTCTTATGTAAAGTTGATATAATGTGCATAAACATATTGGAACAGGGCCCGCTGCTTAAGAAGTCCAAGTATTTTCCTGTTTCCCTGGCATTATTAAATAGGCATCTTTCCAAGTGCAGTGCTGTAGGAAGAGCTGTGCCCCTGCCCCCAAGCATGCAGGCACGGGTACCCCTGTGCATGACATAGTCAGCTCAGCCACGCCACTATTATGGGTACTGGCTTCCACCATGCTATTGCTAGCATCATAACACACTACAGAACAGCACGAACCCTCTGCAGGAGGCAGATTGGGCCTCTAAGGCATTGATCCAGTGCTCTAGGAATAAGTGGAAGCCATCTCTTTTCTGCAAGTGAAGTCATCTTAGCCTCTCTATTCATGTTTCCATCTAGGCCAACAACCCTGGCCTTTTCTGGCTATAATTAACATTTCTGTCCAACTGGCAAAGAAAAACCAGTCTCAGACACAGATGCTAAATTGGCCGTACTGCTCACTCATGCTACTGTTTGAATCTTTATTTTTCAATTTTTATTATTAGTATGTGTTTTCAGGACACAATGTTTAGATTTCTTGTGTGGAGTTGGTACAGGTACATAACCCATCTTAATTCCTTTATTCAGCCCCTTCCCTCCCCTCCTCTCTCCCTCTCTCACTAGATCCCCTTCCCTTTGAGAAAAACCTATCATTCCACTTCCTGTTATCTATCTTTTGTTTGCTCTTTATTTATATTTTGATATAATATATGTGTTATTTAAGCTTGCTTGTCTGATTTGTTTCACTTAACATTATGGTTTCAAGGTGCATTCATTTTCCTACAAATAATTCAAGATTATCTTCATGGCAGAGTAGTACTGCACTGTGGGTGAGTAACACATTTCTTTATTGATATATTGATGGACAAATAGGTTACTTTCCAGGTTTAGCTATTACAAATTGTGCTGCTATAAACTTGGGTATAAGTATATCACTGCAATCTGATGTCTTTAACTCTTTCAGGAAGATACCAAGAAGAAAAACTGGGTGAAATGGAATTTCTACTTTTAGCTTTTTGAGGAATCTCCACACTAATTCCCATAGTGATGCACTGACCTTGTTGACCCTTTAGAATTTAGAACCTGCCTGTGGATTATGTTTGGCACCCTTTTACCTATATCAAACTTCCCAGGAATCTAAAACATCCCACCTGAATCTAAAACATCTCCTGAATACTTTCTGACTGGCACGTGAGCTTGGCCTGTGTTTTACTGAGTAACTTGTTGACAGATGTTTTATCCGTGATATTGTAGAGACTTAACTTTTTGTTCTAGCAGGCAGTGCCATCATTTATTCATTTAACAAATTAAGTATATCTCTTAATAAATTTATATGTTAGGAATATACATAGAAGCAAAATTAAAGAACTTACATTGTAGTTGGGTTAGGTAGTACATCTTTTTGTCTAAATTCACTTTTTCTCCAACATAGTTCTTTTACCTAGCAGCAGGCATGAGCAGTCCTCTCCAGAGAAAGACATCTGTTGGTCTCAGTGAGAAGTTACTCCTGTCTCAGGCACTGCTGGAAATAAGTGTGATCCCTGAAGCTATCATTATCTGGCTACCTTTGTTACAAAGCACAATGTTCTGACCTGATGTCTCTGCCATGAGAGCTGCTCAAGGATCAGAGCAGAAAGGATGGCCTTCACCCCATCCTCATTAACAATGGCTCCCAGTCAAGGAGTTCTTGACAATTAGTCATCACTATAAAAATATGAATACTTTCTCACATAAAGTTGCCTTACAGGCCATGCTTGGTTTAAGTAGTCTCCCAAATGATATTATATAACAAAATGCCTCAGGGGAAGACATTTTTATAATCTGATTTAGATATCTGAATGTGCTATCTAAACATAAAATCTATTTCGTTCTTATTATAACCTTAAGGTATCATCCCCACATGGAGAAAACCCTGAAACTTATTTAATTGTCTTGTCTTGGTGACCCATTGGGAATTGACAGTTTCATGTTTCAGATGAATGTGTATGATATGACCTGCATATGCATTAACACTTCAAAGAATTAATTTGTTTAATTCTTAGAGCAAACTTATGAACTAGCCACTGTTTTAGTTCCCCTTCAATATAGAATCAAGATAAACTACATAACTTTTTCACAAAACTTGCAGATAAACTGAGAGCCACACCTCATTATCTACATCCTATCATAACTCCCACACCATGTTGGGTCCCAGGTATTGTTGTCTCAGGTATTGTACAATTCTTATTCTGTGACTCAGATATTTTTTCTGAGTATGGTAGATATTTTGGTCATTTAGTTTAAAAACTTGAGGTCTTGAAGCTTCCTCTTAGTTTTGCTGGATCGCTAAATGCAATTGAGAAACAGTGCAAATAGAAATAACCTGGCTAACACTTTCATTTTCCTGGTTACCTAATATAACACAAATGAAGATGATTCTTCTGCATATGTGTCCTCTGATGTCTTCCAGAGTAGAGTCCAACTAACCAAGGTGGCAGAACAGTATTCTTCATATCAGAGCAGAGGCCACGATAATTACATTAGGCTGAGAATGCCTTTATGAAGGCAGTGATGCTATAACTAGAGCCATCTCACAGAGAGATTTAGTATATTTTTCCAAGTGGATGAGTCTAACACAAGTATAAGGGATTATATTTCAGCAGGAACTTTTGCTTTATTCTTTTTGTTCATTTCCACTGTTGATTTTCCCCATTTGGCCATTGCCTCCTCTCCCCAGAATGCCTCCCATTTTCCTTCCCAAGCAATCATATTTCTTGTTTCTATGTACTCCAGCATATCAACCTTTTTTTTATCTACTTCTCCATCTTTACCCACCCATTGCCCCAAATTTCCATTCTTATCATTCGAAATTATTTGGAACTCAGAGTAAGAGCAACAGGTCACCTCTGGGATTTATTATTTGTCTTTTGCTATCTCATCACCTCCAGGTCTTGGTTAAAATGACACTTAATCCCAGGAGTCTAAATTATTAATCTTTTCCTCCCATTAGTCCATTGTGCCCTATTCGCAGATGGGAGTCAGAACCCACAACAACATGAGCACATAGAATATTTTTATTCTGTTTTTGTCTGTTTATTCAATTGTTTACTTTTATGGACTCCAAGATCTTACAATGAAAGAACTGAGCCTTATTTATTGCTGTAGCAATCTGTGCTGGGTATTTAACAGATGTTAAATAAATGCTTGTGAAATGATAACCACTAGGAATTTGTTTTTATTTGCACTCTCTCAACAGCTACTTCATTCACCAAGTCACCCCTAGATATATCTTCTTTAAAAATAACTTTCACCGTATCAAAAATCTTTCAGAAGTTTGATGCCGCTCCAGAATAGAACAAGGATGCTTCCCTGTAATATTAGCACTATGATCAATTTCTTGCTGAAGTCCTGTCTCCGACTGCACTTCTTAACTCATACTTCATTCAAACTAGTCAAGCAGCTGTTCTCTGAAGTCACTGGATCTATCCCTTCCTTCTGTCTGATGACTCCTTCTGTCTTAAATGATGCTCCTCCAATCATAGTAGGGGACTATTTTGAGGTTCTGCTCACATACAAACCTCCCCAAATCTATACTGATCATTTTTCCCTAAATGAGGTTTGCTTTTTCTTTCTTTATTTTGCCCTGGCAATGAAATCGTCCATCTCTGAATTTGTATTTTATTATCCAACACTCCTTTCGCTGAGCACTTACAGCAAAACACTGAGGCATTGCCACACACACTGATAATAAATAAAAAGCCCCATACTGGCTTTCACTGAGTCACCTTTTCAGTAGATGAGACTGACAAAGTTTTTCATGCTAAAATGTCATTATTAGGACATATCCTGATTTCAGAGATATTAAATACCAAACTTGCATCTTAGAATTAATGAAACACTATATTAAAGTCCACTATAAATGGAGGTGCACTTAACCTAGATTTGAGGGTATAAAGGAGTAGTTTCCTGGAGAATAAATGACCTCAGATTACTCTTTAAGAATGAAAAGACATCACACAAAAAGGCAGCAAGGACACTGGCAGAGGAATAACAGGTAAAATGTCAGAGAGGAGGGGTGATAGATCATAATTTCTTTTAGTAAGATACTAAGATGCTTGAAAGCATGTTTTTACATTTGCAACCTCCAAAGTATTTGGTATAGGGTCTTAAATAGCTGTGTCAGACTGAGATTAAAATTGATTGTGTGACATTCACATGCTATAACATAGAAAAACTTGATAATTTTTCCTTAAAATGTACAATATGAAACTAAGATTTCAGGAAACCTTGAAAAATTGATTATTTGGGAGAATTATTCAATTCACCACCTAAAATGTAAATAATAAATCTATCCCACATGAAAATAAGAGTGGAGTAGCCAGGCATGGTGGTGCACGCCTGTAATCCCAGCACTTGGGAGGCTGAGACAGGAGGATTGCTGTAAGTTCGAGACCAGCCTGGGCTACAAAGTGAGCTCAAGGCCAGCCTGAAAGGCATAGTGAGACCCTGTCTCAAAAAGACAAGGGCTGGGGATTTAGCTCAGTGCCCTAAGCGCCTGCCTGGCAAGCGCAAGGTTATGAGTTTGATCCCCAGTGCTGCCAAAAAAAAAAAAAAAGAAAAAAGAAAAAAAAAGTAAGAGTGTAATTATAAGATTGTTTTATAATAGCATGGACTTTCATATACTAATAGACTTTGTAAAGTGAGTAAATAATATCTAGTGCACACTCCCTATTTATCACAAGAAAATTTAACTCTGAAGTCCATTCATAAGGAGAAGGAGAAGCCTCTCCTTTAACATATCACTGTCCATTTAGCTCATGGTTGCCTTTCTAGTTTTGTGTTGTGTTTTTGTCATCATGCTTGTATCTACTCAGTAAAGGTTTTACTTTTATATGCAAAATTAGCAATCACGGTTACACTTCCCAAATATGATCCTCTTCAAGCTAAAAATAGTTACTCCCTCCCTAAATTAGATAAGACTTTCTCAAGCTCCAGGTCAGAACAACTTTTAGGTGCAAGGGGAACCAGTTGCTGGAATTCAGTAGAAAATAAGGACAACATTCATGTCCTGTGGAGCCTCCCTTCCAAAAGAGGTGACAACTCAATTAACAAGTACAGAAAATAATCACAGTTTGTCAGATAAATGAGAAGATGATGAAGCAAACAGGGGCCCAAAATCTCAATATACTCTTGCACACTTGCAAAAGCATTCCAAATGTCGATTGATCTCATTTCCCCAACCTCCCAACCTCTTTTTTCAGAAGAGATAAGAAGCAATGCAAATGAAATTTATAACAGCTAAGGAATAAATGGTCCCTGTCTGAGCCCATTGTTTGCCTGGAGGAAGGAGGAAGAGGTCAGGTAGGAGGTAGACTTTCAGTAACTGCATCCTTATCTGGGATGGAGGCCCTTTCTATAGTGGGTATCAGGAACTCTACGGTGGTCTCTCTTTACAAATGGTCCATTAGGTGTTTTTAATAAATCTGAGCATCTGGGCTAACACCGAGTTACAAACACTTCCTGATTATATTTTTATTTGGGGTCACAACTGCTGCTTTAACTGATTAGAGCATGTGGGAACAGTTTTTATATAAACTTTCCAGATTATACAGAAAAAAACTCCTACACTCTTAGAAAACAAATATTTTGTATTATGATGAAAAATATATTTGAAACTCAAATCACTCACACATATAAAATAATTTATATCAGCTATACAACTTATAAATAATAATACAACAAATTTCCACTTATTTTTTAAAAAGTGAGCATTAATAAAAAGAATACAAGCCTCTGGGAATCTATTTCTAGTCATATCTATCCATCTCCTCCTAGAGGTTACTTATGTATATATGGCCTTAGTATATAGGTATATATTTATGACAGATGCTCATATATGAAGAAATAAATTTTTCTGTCAATTTGTCTACACCATGTAGTATCCAACAATAGAATCCAGATTTGCTATGAAGACATTTTGTAGCTGTGGTTGACATATACAACCAGGGATTTTAAATAAAGGAGATCATCATAAATTATCTGAGTGGGCCTCGTTCAGTCAATTGGAAAATCTGAAGAGCAAAGCTGACGTTTCCCTGAGGAAGAATAAATTCCACTTGTGGATTGCTGCTTTGGCTTCTGCCAGACAGATTTGAGCCTGAAGATTTGCCCTGTGGGTTTCAAACTGACCCCCTCCACAACCACATAAGCTAACTCCTTAAAAGAAATGTATTTATATACATGCATCTGCCAGCTAATACACACGTTAATTCTGTTTCTCTGCTAGTTCTGTGGCTGATACAATATCTCTAAAAAATGTTTGTTTTATCTGCCCCAGAACTTTATGTAAGGAGTGTTATGTGGTGACTATTTTTCTGCAACTGTATGTCATGGAATTCATTCGTATTGATGTATATAGGTTTCTTTTAATTTTTTTACAGCATGTCATTGTCTAGTACACCACAGTGTACTCTATTTTATTTTACTTATTCATTTTTTGCTGAAGAACATTTGAGCTATTACTGTTATTTCACTAATGGAATAGCAAAACTATATAAATGCTGCTACAAGATTTTTTCCATGCTTCTTGGTATACATACGCAATGCTCTGTTAGAACATGTGCCTTGGAGAGGAATTTCTTTGTCTTTCATTTTACTACTTAAATTCTTCCAAAGTAGTGATGTGAGATCAGAAATACACCAGTATACACACTATTAAGGATATAAAAGTGCTGTTTTTTTCATATTCCTAATAAAATCTGACACTTTCAAGAAAAATTCTACCAATTAGATATCAGATTTAGAAAACTGAATTGGCAAACCTAACAGATAAATGCTGTATTAAGGGTGAGAGAGGAAAAGGTAGTAAGGACAATTCTCAGATTTGACTTATAATTAATGTCTGTTCTAAGTATAGTTTTCATACTTTTTATTTCAAATATTTGTGATAAGCTTGTAGAGGTTCCTAAGGGCTCTTGTTCGCCATTATTTCCCAGATTTAAACATCCCCTATGAGCAGTCTCTGCATTCAGCCACAAGATGGCGAGCTAAGCATTTTCAAAGGTAACACGCGAGGCTGATGTCTGAGTGAACTCAACTCCTTAGAAAGTTTCTAAAGCGATAATTTATTCCTCAGTAGATTTCGAATACCACACATACTTCTTTTTACAAATTGTAATATCCTTGTACCACTCATTTTTCCCCTTCTGTAAGGAAATGACTAGAGATGTTTTTTCTCCACTTTTTCCTCAAATAAAATTTTGAGTCTCAGTGCTCTGGGAGCCTTATTTGGCTCCCTTTGATTTTAACATCCGTTGTAGACTCCTCATTCTGACACGAAGACCTTCTTCAAGCTGCCTTGAACATGTATTTCATTTCTTCTTATTTATTAACCTCCCCCGCCCCTGCATATTCTGCACATTTCAGCTCTCAGTGAATGACCCGTCTATACCAAATTCCTCCCAGATGTGTAGACCTTGATATTCAACTTCATCACTTGTAGAAGGCTACTGACTCTGAATCTTTTCTCCTTTCTTTTGTGCCTGTTTAACTGAAACATAAAGTTGAGCCTCAGCTTCAGCACAATCCTTCCAAAGGCTTTGTGTTCCTCAGCAGTCAGCAGGCCTTTTCCAAAGCTCCTCAGAACACTCTTACACACCATCAGTGCTGTTATGCTTATTTAATAAATTTTTACCTTTTGCCTCTTGTTTCCACAAATATTTGTTACTCAGTAACTGGGAGTCATGACAGACCATTGTTGACTGTGCCCTAGTGTCTGCACTATTCCTGGCGACTCAGAGCAGTGACTAGGTGCTGCATGAATGAATCAGTATTGTAGGAAAGCACATCTTTTAATTCTGAGTGATATGCATTTTCCATCATGTGTACAGAACTGAACACAGTACTCATATTGTTAGAACTTTCATGTATTACTGTTGTCATTATAACTAAAATCACTTGTAAATAAATAAACACAAGAGACATAAGATGTTGCTTCTGCCCGAGAGGAAGTAAGACAAACGTTGCTGGAAGATAACAAAGTTCAGGAAACAATTGGAGACCCAGACCACATGGGCATCTTAAATCAGGATAATATACTGATATAATAAAGCAGTTTATTTAATGAATGTGCTTAAATGAATCATTGGGTGTAGCTTTTGGCATGAGAAACTTTATAATTCAGTTGACCTGTCAAATATTTTTCTCAGCCAACATATTATTGATTTTCCACAAAGGTTATACTTTAACAAACACATAATATTGATTTTTTAAAAGTTCTCAGTCTAGAGCAATGAAGATCTCAGCAGAATTATAATTCCTTCTAATTAAAAGCTTCAACATGCAAATATGTGCCATTAGGCATTAAGTACCATATGCTGCACTGTAATCTCAACTTGCTGACTTCATTTCTGAAGTCCTGTGAATGTAACTCTTTCCTGGTCAGTAATTTTTTCGTATTCTATCTTCTTGGATTTAGATCCAAGAAATTTTATATGAAGGTTAATTTATGCTGGATTTTAAATCCTATTTTACTTTTGAATTAATGGAATCAATAGTCGCTGAGTTCCTACCAGGTGGAAGGAAATGTACTACATCCTAACATGTTGCTTATGACCAGCTTTCTCTACTTATTTTTACCTATTATACTGATAAAGACTTATTCTGTGCAAGGTACTCTTCTAGGAGCAAAAACTTAAGCCTCAAAAAGTTCCAGACCACCCTGTATTCTTTTTGGAAATTTACAGGAAAAACTTCAGTTCAAAAGTTTTTGCAGAATATCTTGAGATTTTAGCTACAAGACTGTACGTCATCTAAGCCCCAAATTTGGAAATCTGATCTTTAACTCAGATTTAGTAGGTAGGAAACTCACTTCATATTGATTTTAGTCAGTGTTCTCAAATGGAGCAACTCAAGTCAGCATATAAATTACAGTCGACTATTACTGAATACCCATAGTGTGCTAGGCACTATTGACTCAGCTGAAACTCATTAATTCAAGTGAAGTACTGGGTACCCATTAGGAAGCCTGACAATTTACAAATGACCAAGCAAGAGAAAAACGCCCAGCTGAATGGCAACAGAATTGGCAAGCACTTTCATCATCTGTTATTAATTGGAAGAAGTAGAATTTAATTTTGTTTAGAATAATGCTTCATCATGGCTTTGGAAGTAATGAAGTCTCCAGAGATCTGACTAAGCTCTCATCAATTCTTTATTCTTTGTCTTTTTGAGACAGGGTCTCATTATGCAGTTCAGGCTGGCCTTGGGCTCACTTTGTAGCCCAGGCTGGTCTCGAACTTGCAACAATCCTCTTGCCTCAGCCTCTGGAGTGCTGGGATTACAGGAGTGCACCACCCCGCCTGGGCTTTCTCTCATCAATTGTTTATGAGACATGGCAGATTTGTTGAGGAAAAAGAAGGATCTTGTAAAAGTTTTTAGGGCTGTAGAGAGGTAAAATAAAATCTATATATTGGCAAAAGAACTGGAAAAAACCACAAAATTACTTTATTTGGTTATCCAGGGACTACCTGCTTTGAGGCTAATTTATAGATTAGTGTAACAGGAGGTTAACTGAAGCAGGAAAAGGTAGGGTATGCTGAATTTCAGTTCTAGATGGAGTATAATCTACTTCAAAAGGTCTGGGTAAATACCTGTGCTGTGAAAGAAAATTAATCAATTGGTCTTCTAGAGTTAGACTGATCACATTTCAAAAATATGTCTTGACATTGTACTTTCTTAATGACATAATTTACTAGTTTCTCCCTATCAGTATATATTCTTTAAAAAATATTTGTCGAGTACCTGTAGTGATTTAGGGACTTTCTTTGATAGACATACAATAACACAAAAGTTTCTTCCCTTCCTTCAGTTTAAAATGTTTAGCAGATGCAAATATTAAGTGTATTAATAGCTACTTAAATTGCAGCCATAATATAAGCTATAAAAGAAAGTACATGGGGCATTTGATATATGTACCAGTAAGTTAAAATAAGACATACAATTCAATAGATCTAGGTGATGATAAATATGATAGCTACTCTTACAGAATATTTATTCTGTCTATTCACTAAGGTAGTTATTCTGTGTTATTCATTTTTACAACTACCTTGCATGAATCAAATAACCTGCTGTCATAAATGAGGACTCCTCATCCTGTGGGATCTTGTGGATTTCCTAAGGGCACATGCAACCAAGTATGCCTCACCATCGAGGCTGCAGTCTGAGGGATGCCATTTTGCTACCACTCTTTTAAAGGCAATTTAAATGTCACTTTGTCTGTGAACCTTTCTTTCTGGCAACCAGTGTTCTCTCTTTTGTGCCTTCCAAAATTCTTGGTTTAAATTCTAATATTTTGAAACGCAACTGATCTATTTATGTCTGACTTTCCCACTGAACTTTAATCTTCTTAAAGAAATAGACTATGTTTAATTTTTATAGGCTCTGCATCTAGCAAGCTTCATGTTTGACATTTATGAATCCTCAATAAATATTTACTGAATGATTGTTGAGTAAAATAAAATTTATGTTTCTAACCTCTAGCAAGAATGCAACACAGGAAAATATGCATAGACTTTCATTTGAAATGCTGGGAAAATATTTGAAATGCAAAGTATTATTAATAAGAATATAGACTACACCATGTACCTGGTACACAACACATAATTTGAAATTTTAAAATGGACTTTTAAAAATTCCTAAGTGTTGATAGATGCTATTAAATGTTAATAAAAGAACAAATAAATAGAATCCACTTAGATAAATTAGCCTTGTTCTTGTTTCTTATTCTTGAATTGTGCTAATCATAATGGAACAAAATGTACTTTTTAAAAGTTACATGTTTACAGACTATCAAGTAACGTCTAATAGAATCAGTGACCCTGGAAGTGAAAGGGACACTAAGAACTCTACTACAAGAGGATCTGTTTGAACCTGATGGCTGTCACAAGTTGAACAGTGACTGCCACTTAGGATACCTACCGCCTAAACTAATGCCAGATATTCTCTATGCCTCCAAACAAATACCAGCTGAAACCTCTACCTAATACTAATATCTACAAAGCTCTAAAATATAAACTGACAAAGACATTAAAATTGGCTTCAATTACTTCCTTCTTTATATTTGAACAAATTATCTGGCTTCAGAGAGAGAGAACAACTCAAAATCCCAACGCCTGCACATGAAGCCTTTGGCTCTGTATCTCCTTTTCCCTCTTCTTCCCTGTCTAAGTCACTTTTCTCTCATTGGTGAGACAAAATACCTGACATCCAAAGTTAAAAGAGGAAAAGTTTATTTAGCTCATAATTTGTACAGGTTCCAGTCTATACACGGTTGACTTCAAGGTAGGACGATTTGGCAGGGGAAAATAGTCATGGTGGGAAGAAAGTAGCAAAGCAACAAGTGGGGGAGACAAGACTTTTTATGTCCCTTATATTGTATGCAGGCTACCTACCCTAGGGCAGGTGTAGCACTCACACCCCTAATCCCAGCATTGGACCATAAATCAATCACAAACTCTAGATTCAGCCACCTCTGAAAATCCTGACCCCCTTTGTCTGTGTGAGATTTGGGGGGACATCTAGACACAAGCCATACTGTCCCTCTCTCCCTCTCCATCTCCCTCTTATCACTCAATTCTTACAGTAATAGTTAGCATAAAAATTATGCCTGGTACTTTGGAAATACTCTAGTCATTCATCTGAATAAGAATCTACAAAACACAGGTGTGCTGCCTTCCAATTAAATATTAAACAACATTCTTGTCATATATTTTGACATTCCTCCAAGCATCATAGTAGATAATGTATTCTGTACATAGTAAAATAATACAAAAAAAGTGTAGGAGAAATAACTATCACTCTATTAAAACCATAATTCAACACCATTTAAATAAGCTTATCTTGGGTAATATTCCTATAAAAATCCCATTCAATATCAGGCTGCCTTCTTGTGCCAAGCACAAGGACTAACATATCACAGACTAAATAAATGTATTAAATGAGTGAATATAAGGAGAATTCAATGGGTACCCCTGTACCTTTTAGCCATATCTCACAATGAACTGTCTCAGAATATGGGAGTAAGGAAATGAGAGAATGACTCCACATCTACATATCCACATTTTCAAGGAATACTATGCTTAGTTCTATTATGATTTTTAGGTTTACGATACATGTCAATTTTCACAGGTCTCTTTCTAACACACTCTGTGAGAACCAAAGACTGAATAGCTTGTAGACAAAATTCTCTGAGGTGGAAGAAATTGTGCTTTTCTTTGAGCCCAGCATTCTGGTTGTAAGCAGCAGTGTGAGGAACTAACTGAAAGGGTCCAAATAAGTCACAGCACAGAACAAGTTGGCACAACTGCTTCAGATCTGGTAGAGAAATCCCTCGTCAAAAACTTTAGGATCTAGGCTGGAACAGTAGTTATCTGTTGTGCTGTGGAGTTACACTGAAGTGTCATGTTCACTTGTGAGAAGCATTGCAGGTATGGATGCTAACCATATAGTGACTCCAAATAATTTATAAAAAAAAGAGTATATTTCAGAAGCAATAACACCAATTTCACTCAAATTTCAGTGTGTTTGCTATAGAGGAAGGAAAAGAAGATAGATTACCTGTAATGCAACTACACAAAACATGGCCTATCATATCTAGGTTAGAAGTATTGGAAGGGACCCTAGTTGATTCAATTACAAAAACAGCTTGTCGCAGTGCTTTCCACCTGTCACAGAGGTGAAAATGTTAAGAATAGTGGGCAAGATGTGATTGGCAAAAGTCCCTATTGGCACTGCGCTGGAGGGATTAGACTAGGGTTGGTCTAAGGGGCATGGCTCTATAGAGTCCTCAGGGACATTGAATGCATCTGAAGAAGACTTTCAACTGCTATGAACCTCACCCAAGTGCACACTATGTCTTTATTTGGTGTTTTTTTTTTTTTTTTTTTTTTTTTTGCGGCACCAGGGATTGAACTCACGAGTGGACTCACGACCCTGCGTTTGCCAGGCAGGCACTCAGGCCACTGAGCTAAATCCCCAGCTATGTCTTTATTTGGTGAGACTGGGGTACAGCAGGCTGGTTGGGAAAGAATAGTATGAAAAAAAACTCTTAAGTAAGCTTAAAACATCTCTTGCTTTAAATATCACATTAAAGATTGCCTCTATTTCTTTTTTATTCTGTATACAATACGATTTAATTAATATTTATACAAAAGTTTTCTTTAATGAAAAGCTATTCTCACAGAAGTATGTTAAATCATGGTCCTGGGTCTCAATATAATGTATAATTATGAAATGGTTTGGACTAAATATTACTTAAGCTCCCTCTTAAGAGTATGAATTAGTAATTTTCTCAAGCAGCAGATGTGATTGACTGGCTACAATCATCTAGTGTCAACTATTTGCATTATAGTTACCAAACCAGAAAGTCTTCATTTTCGCTAGGTCTGCAGTTTCAATCCAGTTTAGTGATAACATCACAGTGCAATGCGATGACTTTAAAGTTGAAATGGTATCAAAAGATTGGTCCATTTGGCTTTTTGTGATATTTTAAAAAATCATATTGCAATTTTAAAGACTCCTAGAGATAGGTTCTTCAACTTTTATGTAACCATTTTGTGTGAACCACATTTGACATTCTTCCTAATATTAACCCTTAATGACATACTTTTCATTTTACTTTAAAGCATTTTCTCCTAAACTTCAGACTCCAAAAGAAAACTGAACTATTTTCAATTTTGTGAAATGGAATTAAAAGGACACATGAGTGGCTAGGTTTTAACAGAGGGTTCTGATTTATACAATAGCTCTCAATTGGCACCATGAACTCAAAATGTTCATAAAATATCTTTACTGGCTGAAACAAAGAGCAGTCAAAAGTAGTGGTGTAATAGGGAATCAGCATGATTGTAAAAGTGGGGTTTAAATATATGTTTGATTTCCTGTATAACACCAGAAACATTATTTAATGCCACTAGGTCAGTTTTTATTTGTACATAGGGATAAACATTCCCAATTCATACAGATTCAACAAGCAAAATTACTGGAATGCAATAATGTATAATAATATTAGATCAGAGAGCTGTGGATGTTCCTGAAAAAAAAAAAAAGATTCTAAACCCTATAGAAAGAGCACAACACCTAAAATATAGTAAGTGTTCAAGATGTGGAATGAATAAGCGATCATTATTCACATTTATATGTTAGCTTGGAAGGATTCCTTAACAGGTACTGATGCTCTAGTTCCAACTTAGGTAGGCGATAGACTTCTGATCAAAACAGTTGCTAATAAAAGGATCCAGATCACATAACACAGTGCTTTGGATTACCTTTGGCTGCGTTGATGTCACTTTCCACTATATGAACTCCTTCCAGGTGAGGGCAACATATGAAATATCTTTCCATTTGCCATACCAATCATAATGATCTGATATAATCTACTCAATAAATATTTAATTAAATTGAATTCAGTTGACCCCTAGTATAGCCACTATTTCTACGTGAAATTTTATTTGATGAATATTTTTTCTCTCATGTCCAAGAAAATGAATCTGAAGTCAGACAGAAACATAAACTCTTTCTCAGACATATGCTATTAGCTTTAATTCTTTAGTAAAGTCAATAGAAATCTAGTGCCTCCTTCTTCCCAGGTATCTAAATAAATTTTGGTAAAAACTGTTTTGTGCTTTCATAGGTAAGTAATTCATTCTCTCTGTCTCTTCTCTCCAGCCCCAAACCTGGTACTTGCAACACAGTTTTGTTTAAATATGTGGGCAGGACCAATTGGTTAAATGCTGGATATATAGCACAGATTTAATCACTAAGGTCAAAAGCCCACTTCCCTATGCTAAAGATTTGATTCAGTGTACAAAAATAATGTCAGAGGAAATCCTCTGTCACAATGCAACAAAACAAACTGATAACTGATTATACTATATGAGAAGTGTGAATCAACCAGACTGTGTAGCTTCAGAAAAAGCACAGCTGTTTGTAGTCAAGAGGAAGGCCACCACGTCGTCACAGTTCCTCTAACCTTGTTCCACTTTCAAGGAGATTGCAGGATAAATTGTGTAAAATCTGTACTATTAAAAACCATGATGTAGTTTTTTTCTCGAGTGTGCAGAATGAAGAAGGTCAGCTTTACTTAAGTGATTGGCTTCCTGTTTTTCTTAATTATACAAAATGAGGACAATGCAAAACACAGCTGGTGAAAACTCAGATGTTGCTCAAAGCCTGAAACACAACCACTCCGTGATGAAAAACATAGAAAATACTTGCTGGTGAGGGGAGAACAGCAGTGACATATTTCTAGTGACATGCTGGCTACAACTGAAAAATCAATTTCACCTCAGAAAATAAGACAAGGTGAAAGTCTTGCTGCAGGGTATAAATGGTAGCCTTTAACTCATACATGCAAGTGTTATGGAAAGAATAGAAAGGATGAATGAAGAAAAGACATAAGGGGAATGGATTAAATAACGAGTTTACGGGTGATTGTGATTGTGCTGCATGGAAGGTGACAAAGGATTTCTTCTGTATATATGAAATTTCAAACTATCGTAGGCAGTGAGAAAACAAGCTGCCAAGTATGCTAATGGAAGGCAAGTTATTCCTAAGTATTTGTGGAATGAGACCTGAGCAAAGACAGGCTATGTTGTCAAGTACTGTGTGGCATTAAAGAAATGACTCATATGTTTGATAACTTCTTGGTGGAGTTTTAGTCATTTGCCAAGGCTGGGTTCTAGTATTAGCCCTTTCTATAAAGCTTTTTCCAGTAATCATGCTGAAATAAGATATCTTCATTCTTATGCTCAGTGCTGTGTAGCATTTACTAAATTATCAATGTAGTTGCATCTTCTTTTGTATGGCAGTGTGAACCCTTTGAAAGTAATTGTATAATTCCCCAGAAAATACCATCATAGAAGCCCTTATAAGAGCACAATATATATTTGTTGAATTACACAACGTGAATAAATGACTGAACTATGCTTGGCGTCATAAGAAGAAAGTGTGGCTTCCAAATCTCAAAGTTGAAATTTGGTTGCAGATAACTTCAGGTTTTTGAAGCCTGAAGTTCAACTCTCACATAGCCATCAATATCAACCCAATTACTACAATGCATTAAATGTACTTATTGACCTCAACATCTATTTTTCTTCCTACTGTGTTAATTTTGCTGTATGTAAAGATACAATAAGAAATTTCTTCTATAAGAGAGCTCATACAATCCTAAGAAGTAAGAAAATAAGCTGCAAAGGGTTGCTGACTACTGAGTCATCCTGTGTGGTGTAAAATGAGGGTTTCTTAAAAGACAGGCTTTATTCCTTAGTAAGAATTGATAACAAGTCTTAACTACAGAGTATCATTAAAAAAGAAAAGCTACTCATCTATCAGGTAACTCTTTTTAAGTTCCTCTTGTGTTTTATTACTGCTATGGAATAAGGCTTATTACTCATAGTTACTGAAGAAAGCTATGTTACACAGCCTCCCTTACACTTTAGGTGCCCATAAGTTTTGACCAATAGAATATGAGTAGGAATAGTTCGTGGCCATTTCCAGAATGATTGCTTAAGACAAGGTGCTCATGTGTTCTCTGCTCAATTCCTTTGTGACCTGCCATTCTGATGTAAGAATAAGGAAATCTACAGGGGAACAGCAAGAGGTGTACACTGAATTGCTGGCATGGTGCAGTTTCGTAGTCTTGAACACCTACACTTTGTGGTGAGAGAGAAATAAATTTCCTCATTAATCTTCTGCTGTTTGTTTCCTGTCAATGGGCAGTAGTGCCTACTTCTATCCAAATGACATACTGACATTTGTGTTAACCAGTTTGGGGGGGAATTGAGGTGGTGAGTAAATGCGTGAATATTTGAATGTATGGAAAGATGGAGAGTCAAATAGTTACTGAAAAATTCATTAAGGACTTTTAAATTTATACATGTCTAACAAAGACAGGTTTTTTTGTTATAGTGCATAGGCTCTTCTAGTATAACTATCCCCTACCTAGCTTTCTAGCTACCAAATATATCCAACTAGTGATAACTCTACACTTTAGTTATCTTGCAGTTTCATGTCTTCTTGTCACTGTTTTTGTTGGATCACCTCTTGATCCATTTACTCTTATTGGCTCTGAGTTCAGCTAATATGTTACCTGCTATAGGGAGGCTTACTATCCCTCTTGCAGAGGCCAGGTATGTCACCTGTGTTCATCTCTAGATCCCAGAGCACATTTCTAACTTCGATGTGACCTCAATTGTAGGCATTTGCTCTTGTGTCTGTCAAAATTGTGAGAGTTTTAAAAAACAGGCTAGCACTGTGTCTTTAGCAATTATATAGTTTTCAGTGCCTGGCACATGAAAGTACCATATAATAGGTACCACTTAGCACATAGTAAGTATCACAAAGCACATATAGCAAGTACTACATAAGCACACATAGCAGGTATTGTACCTCGTTACTGATTTTTTTTTATCATTTTATGGAGGCTCTAAAACCTACTCTTGGTCAGTTGCTGGAGTCTAGATCATGTTTGAGCTCTGTGGCACACAGAACCTTGATTTTTCATTACTCTTTCATGTAAGGACATCTTCCTTTCTCCTTTCCACTTCTGATAATCTCAGTTAAAAATGTATTTTGCTGCCTACTTGGCTATATAGGCACTGGACTAGAAAAGTGTCTTAAAATTAACTTGTCAAAATTTTTCCTGTGCAATTTATTCTATTCTTTTCTGCCAATTTCTTCACAGAGTAAACTTATCCTCATGACTCAAACCATGAGGACTAGGAAAGGGGGTTGGAGGAAAATCTGTCTTTTGACATTTACAAGATAGTAGTAAAATTAGAATATAGTTAGCACTTCTGTTTAATAGTGAGATGAGACCACACACATTTATGAATATTCCAAATATCCCACCTCTGTGTTTCTACTGGCCATACAGGCCTATTATATAAAGACAAGTATATGAAAAAGAGAGAGACACAACCATATTTTTTTAATACTCCTCATTAACCTCCTCCTCTACCTTTTCCTATATCTCTTATTCATCCCCCAATTCTTTTCCTTCTTAATCATTATAGTCTTTATCTTCATAACCTTCATTTTATTTCATCCCTGTCTCCATCTATATCCACTCGTCTTTCTTTTTCATTTTGTGCTTCTCCTTCTCCTCTTCCTTCTTCAACTTTTACTTCCCTTGTATTCAAAAGAAATCTAAAACTATCTTACACCTGCATAACAGAGCAGCATCTCAAAACAACTCTAACAATGAACTGCTACTGATGAACAGACACAGGCCAGGTCTGATCTCTACCATGTCTTCTTGATGGCTCAATATTACACCCTCCACTCTTCATTCACAAGAGATCAAATGCCCATGTACACATTCTCTTTTTTGTACATTCTCAGTTTCCTTTCCCCCCTCAGGATCAGCAGCACATCGCTTCCTACATGACTCCAGGAAAGGCACGATGTAGATGTGAAAAGCCTCTAACTTCTAGTTATAGCTAATAGAACAGATTCAGAACAGTTGAGTGAGTAGTAGGGGTCTGTGGTGTATGAAAAACCTGGGTTCTCAAATATGACCATAACTTTAGGGAACAGGTGGACAACAAGCATGAAAAATATGGAAAGACATGCTGACTAAGTGAAAATATGAACATGTTGGGTTCAACAATGAGTATTTTATTTATTATACACTTTTGTATCAGTTACAACTTTTGGTACTTCCTTTGTAAACTTGTCAGTTTAGTTCTTATCATTTTGGAACTAATTTCAACTCTCTGTAGCAAACAGTTTCATTCTCATTTTACACAGAGAAAGCTGAGGCTTCAAGAAATTAAGTAAGGTCTAGATTTAATGGTATTATTTTTTACTCTGATGTGGTAGGTTATGAAAATAGCTGTAACTCTTTGTAGTAATTTCTGTTAGGCAGTAGTCTACTGTCTATTCCTTAAAACTGTGATAATACAAGAGCTGCTTTGCCAAAGGAATAAAGCAAAAGAGGTATATTGGCACTTTGAACCCACACTTTAGGGGCTTTGCTTCTCTCTGTTTTTGGGACTCTCACCAGAGTCATATGAGTAAGCTTGAGCTTGTCTCCTTGAGGATAAGAGACTATGGAAGCACAGATAAGCTATCAAAATTGAGACACTTTATTTTAGACCATCAGCCCTCTGGTGAGATCAGCCAACCCTGGTGGTGATCAGCAGAACCCTACCCAATTAAGCACAGCCCAAATCCCATCCTTCAGAATGCTGGCAGGGGGGATTCACCAAAAACCCTGAGAGCCACTACATGTCATTCATGGGCAAGTAAAGAGTAAGAACCTAGGTACTCTGGCTGTGAAAATTCTCAGCTTTTTGAAGTGAGAAATCTTAAGGAATGAGATTATATAGTTTCCCTCCAGAACAAGGCGCAGGCTTGCTGTATAACAACAACAAAAAATGTGAATTCCTGTCTATTTCATGACTGTCCTGCAAAACTATTTTGGTAGAGCATCTTCTTGATCTTCAGGCCCCCATGGATCTGAGGACAAGGACTAACCAACATTAACCTGCTAACTAATGTCCATGCTGCTTTTATGCCATAAGTAATAAGGCTGTTTTAAATATAACTTCTGTTAAAAA
This sequence comes from Cuniculus paca, assembly GCA_004365215.1. Classification (NCBI taxonomy): domain Eukaryota; kingdom Metazoa; phylum Chordata; class Mammalia; order Rodentia; family Cuniculidae; genus Cuniculus; species Cuniculus paca. The sequence continues at coordinate 22,741 of RJWT010009144.1, forward strand.
TGCTATTTTTAGTTACCCACTAAGTAGGAAGACATACTGGTTTTTCATTTATACCACACATGAAACATTACATTAAAAAGTGAACTGACCAATGGAAAGGAATCATTCAAGATCATACCTGAATATGGCAAAGACTGTGATGATGAAACCTAAATAACTGACCTTTAGAAAATCACTCTACAAATCCTTTTTGCTTCTTACTAAAAGACATGGTACACCAGAAGGCTGCAACATTAACATTTAGGTGGGTTAGCAGATCTTGAATGATATTATAGTTCAAATGCTGCTGAGGAAGAAAATTACCCTACCTCAGACTACATGTGTTTAAGACATTCTTCCTCATACAGTCATTCAGAAAAAGAACCAAAAGTCAATGGAACCACAAATACCCTCTTGGAATAAAGGGCGACCTTTAACATAAAATCCAGTGTGGTTCCTATTGCACCAGAGGAAACCCAGATGCTGTACAATGGAAAAGCCAGTCATGAATCCGAGGAGTTATTATGACCCTGGCCATTTTTAGCATTTTTTTTTCTGAGTGGAAATGGTAGCCTACAATAATGGTTCATCTTCACGCTCTAGGCTAATGAAGTCTGAGTCACTCCCAGAGCTCCAGAAGAACAACTGAGAACTAGAAAGACTTTTGAAAGGCAGCTGTGCTAAGAGAATCATAGAAGATGATAGGCTGGGAGGCACTTAATCAACTATTCAACTAACTTTTATTTCACAGAAAAGGAAGTGAGGCCCAGGGAGAGGCATAACTTGTTCAGAGTCCTCCAGCACTAGTGAGAGCACTGACTGAGATTTTAGGTGTCTTAACTCTCAGCTTTCCTCCATGACTCACTGCTCTCCACCACCTTTATGCGGTTTACGTGGTGGAAATCAGTGTCTGACAGAGTTACAAAGAGACTTGGATTTAGGAACAGGCCCTGTCTCAAAATAAAAATTGGCTGGTATGTAGCTCTGTGTGAAAGCCCTGGATTCAACCACCAGCCCCACAATCAAAATCCAAAAATAAATAAATAAAATAAAACAAAACTGAGATCCTTCTTGATTCCTTATCAATTCATACACAATTCTCTATAATCTTACCCTTCCAAATTTCTAACATCATCTCCTGCAACTCTTTCATTTTATTGTTGTTGAATTACTTTAGTTTCTACTGATTGTGCATGCCCCCTCCCTCACCTCCCACCGAGCACTCACGACCATTCACACTTCCCCCAATCACTCTTTTCTTAGTTACCTCCTATTCATTAAACTTAATGAAGGCAAGGATCCTTCCAGAAAGCTCTGTACTATCCACCAATTCCCAACCTCAGTAAAGTGGAGTAAGTCCTCCCACAATATTTTGTGTACAAGTTTCTCGTAGCACATTTTTATGGTAAGTGGCAAGTATCAGTGTTCATGTATCTATATCTCACAGAACCTAGGCTTCCTGAGACTTGATATCATCACTATTACCCCGTTATGTATCTCAACATAATGTTTCTCAACATAATGTTTCTCAACTCTAACTAAACCTTAGAATCCTCTGAAAAAACTTTCAAAAATACCTATGCCAACCTCCCACTCTTAACCAATTAGAATTTTCAGGGCCAGAACAAGACACATATCTCACACAAGACCTTTATAATTTCTGTCTGCCTGCCCAGAAAGTCTTACTCACCTGGTTCCCTTGTCCTCCTCTTCCAAATCTTTGTCTCAGATGTCTTTCTCAGTGCAGCCTCTGACACTAAAATTCCTAGCACCTTAACCTGACCCTTTTCAGTCTTTTTATGAATGGAACATATCATTTTTTAATGTTGTACAATTCACTTTTTAGAATGGTTATTGCTTAATGTTTGGCTCTACAAGTACATACAGTAAGTGTTTATTTCCTTCCTTCCTTTCCTTTCCTTTATAAGACAGAAAGAATTATATTTGCCATCTTTATTTTAGTGGAAGCAGATGTTTACAAAGTTTCAAAGTCTTGCAGAAGTGGAACTGGTTAACTTTGCCTCTAACAATCAAGAAATGATCTATGGTGAAGTGAAAATTAATTGAACCTTACAGGATTTTCCAGGCAAAGTGGGTAATTTATTGAGATTAAGTGACTAGGTAAGACCTCGCATAGAGTCCAGTACACTGCAGTTAGTAAGCTTGCTAACAACGAAAGACAACTGAAGTAGATGGGACAGCAAGATCACAAAAACGAGACAACTCACAGACTATTCAGGATGGGTGAGGTGTATAAGTAAAGAAAGGTTTAATTAAGAAATTGAATAGTTTGTTAAATAACTAATTTATTTCTAGCAAATGTTATAATACATTTATGTGAATATAGATGTACATATATATGTATATATGTATATATAATTAAAATCTGTTAGAGTTTCTTACTATCATTGATATACTTGTTACTCATATCTTTCTTGTTTGCTTTCATAGAAACCTTGCTTTATTATTCACCTGTGTGTATACATGTATGGGTGTATTTTCCACCCAGTTAGTTCTAACATTTGGTATAAAAGTGTCTTATGACTTTTCTTTTGTATTCATCATAGATTAGTATGCTCATAGTAATTTCCATAAAGACTATAAACAAACACCAGCACTGTAAAACTATTCATCTATTCATTCATCCAGAGAAAATGTTTACTTTACTTAAATCTCTACTATGTACCAGACACTGCATTAAGGACTAGCGACACAGGC
>RJWT010009145.1:0-25440 GCA_004365215.1 Cuniculus paca
GAATTGTCCTGAATTACATGGACATTTATTTGGGTATTTAAGTGAGTATATGCATATATTTACAGAAAATAGGTCCAGTTTTTATAAGATTATTAAGGAGGTCCAGAACTATCTAAAAAGGGTAAGTAATCTGGTATAGAAAAACTCCTTCATTTGACTAGAGACCAAATAAGGTTTTTCTCTAAGGTTTAGGAGAGTAAGGATATGATGCTCTAGAAGATACTGGTAGAAAGCCTTCAGCTAATCTATTTTTTTGCTACAACATATAACACTATAAAATGATTGCTAAATTTTATTTGTAACAGTTCATGGTCTAAAAAAGAGTTTTGGATCCTCTTAAATACTGAACTGGTAACTTCTGTGACATTGACCATAGTGCTTTTGTAAAGAATTAAAACGATAATTACTGTATGAAAATCACCCGATTTCCATTGCTAAACACTGTCGTTAAGCACTTTCAATTAAAATTGATAAAGTCTAAAAGTCAGAATGATTTAAGTGCCAAAAAAGCCGTCGAAATTTTTCAATATTTAACTAGCTCTAGAAACTTAATAGCTTAAATAATTACCTGAAGCTCCCATCCTCATCTTAAATGCAGTAGAAATACTCTTACTAAAAGCTACTTTTTCATGGTGGTACATCAGGCTTTCAGAAGATACCAAATTCTAAAACAGGGTAATCCCTTCAAACCCAAATCAGTGTCATGTATCTCTCCAAACCAACGAAGACTGACAAAAATGACATGCCTAAAAAGCGACATATTCACATTTAACTTTAAGCAGAATCAAACATTCTAAACACATGCTTTCACTGCAGTGTAAACCACATAAATCGTCAAAGCTGAAAAGTTACTTGCTATAGGGTCCTCCACTTCCTCCATAATCATAGGACTGTTGAGACTGGTCATCGATGCTGTAACTTGTCTGATAGAAATCTGTGTTTAAATTATCAAAACCTGACATCGCAAAAGACCTGTAACAGAAAAGAAATGGCAGTGTTTATGCCCAAGGTCCCATTTAATTTATTCTCGGTACTATGATTAAAGCAAATATCCTGAGAAGACGGTAAACATTTCCTCTCTAATCGTGGGGAGCAGCATTCGGAGAGACTTAAGGAAATTTCTACTCTCTAATTCAAAGCCCAAGAAGACACTTCGACCTCAAGAGGCTGATATGCCTTAGGTAGGGGCGAGGTCGTGGGAGGAGAGGCTCTTCAGCGATCTAAACTAGCACTAACAAAGATGACTCCTCATCTTACAACGGAGCTTTACAGGGCAGCATGAATACCGCCTTGCAAAGTAAAGCTCACAGCCTGCCAGGAAAGCGCAGAAAGCCGAAAGGTCGCCCATGAAGTGCAGGGGCCGCGTCAGAACAGGGATTGATAGGGAATGAGATCTGAGCCACAGGACCACGGCGCCGCACCGAAAGAAGGCAACAAGCTGCGCCGCACAGCTATCGAGGGAAGCCAGAAAGTGTACGCCGGGCCTCGAACACTCACCAAAGGTGGAGGGAGCAGTGGCGGCAGCGGCTGCAGCACCGGCGGCCCCAAGTAACCCCCAAATTCAACTCCAAAACGTACACTAGCCCGTCGCTACGTGTCACAGGGCCAAAGAACAGCTTCCGGGGCACGCCGGCTGGCGCAGACGCGTTGGCAAGTTTTGCGCTCTGCGATTGGACGGTGGGCGGAGCTAAGGAACCGGAAAACGATATGGGACATGCGCAGTATCAACCACTGGCCCTGTAAGGGGCCAATGGGAAGAGGGAAAGTGCTTCCGGCGGTCCGGTCGTCGCGGGAAGCCGGATGATTCAGGTTCTGCAATTGCTAGGTAATAGCTGAGTGGCACAATTTCTTCGTCGACCTCGGACCAGCAGCAAGGTGGAGAAATGCCTAAATTAAACTGACAGAGCCCCCTCTACTATCCACAAACTAGAGCCTCTGTGACTTCATGTGTCTTAGGCGCGGTACTAAAGAGTTTGTATTTATTATTTAATCTTCACAGCCCATATTACTGTACTCTTTGTTGTTTTGTAAGTGAAATTTAAAGTGTTCGTTTATTCTGTGCCAGCTGCTAGGGATGCGCGGTGTATACAGGTTAGCCCTCCTGCGGGACAGGGATAATCAAACACATACAAATACATGTAGAGTTGTTGCTAATTTTCTTAATGCCTCATAATTCTTTCAAAGAGGTAATATTTATCTGGGAAGATGTGTCTGGAAATCCACTCTGAGAGGGAGGTGTTCCAAAGGGAGTTGACGTAAGAAGGGGAAGGGTAGAGGCCAAAGTAGAGTTTTCGATCCTGTGCACTACTGACATGCAGAGGATTCTTTCTCTGTAGCCTGTTTCCCAGCATCCTTGGTCTCTAGTCACCAGTTTACAGTTAGCAGCCCATCCCCCAAGTTGTGAATACCGAAATTTTGATTCCAGGCATTGCTGGATCTTCTTTAGGGAGTCACTTTAGCTCAGTTTGGGAATCACTTGACTAAATGAAGCCAAGGTGTTTGGAGCAGCAAATGAAGGGAACAGCCGAGAAATTGAGACTGGAATGTTGGAAGCCAGGAAATAGGAAATCTTGTACGATTTGGGCGTTGATTCTAAAAGAAATGAGAAAACATAAGATTATGAACTGACAGGTGACATGACTAGGTGCTGGTGTCCTTTTGAAAAAGATTGCGTTTGACTGATGTGTTAAATCACTTTTCTCAAGGTGCTGGAATCCTGAATGCTGTAACTCGAAACACCATGCTGTTAACCGATAAGCAGCACTGTCTTTAGGATAATAACTCTAAAATTTACATGGTGAACATTTTCATTATATCCTGTGTTCAGAATTGTGTATTCTTCACAAGATAACTCAAGACTGTTCTGTGGCCATTTACTGAAGGACTAATAAGATTTTACTGGTTAAAACTTTTCCTTCAACACCCCAGCCAAAAGAATAAAACAAAAAGCATTCCCTTCCAAACAAAAATAGCAAAAAAGACATGGCAACCAAACCAAAAAACCCAGCAGTATACTTGAGAGACACTTTGAGGTCTCTACCAGTGAATTTCTGAAATTGCTTATCCAACTATATGTCACTTATTACCAGTCACTTTAGCATTTATTGATGTAGGTATCATGTTCACAACTTTAGGTAAATGTTTGCTGGAGACTATCATCCCATTTTACATCTTTTCCCCCAACATAATTATTAATAGTGTCTCCTTTTCTGTCTCAAGAATATCCCAGTTTGTCTGATAAAAAAAACTTTAAGAATTGGGTTTGAACAAACTGCTGCTGAGATCAATTATGCATGTTCACTTGGGTCCTTCTGCAGATTCTTTACTGTTGTATAATTTGCTTTTGATACTGTGGAGTGTATTAAACTTTCTTCATCCCGTATCAGAGATTCATTGCTTCTTGGCCTTTTGGCTAAGATTAAATGAAAAGATTGCTACATTTGGATTTTCTGCATTGTAAATTTTAATTTCACAAATATTTTTATATCAAATGCTATTAAGATCTGCCCATAAGTTAGAGCAATTGTACTTGAAAGTTGTAAACTGTGCTATTCATATTTAAGATTCTTGATGTTTAATAATATTTAAAGCACTGCAAAATGTTTTCATTTTTCTACTTTCTCTTTTTCTTTAATGCACAGAATTTATCAGAAGTACAGGCTTGTTATACACTCCTATTGTCTCATTTAATGTTTTTGTCATTTGGAGATAGGTTGTACTATATGAAATTGCTGATATTTGACCTGCAAAGTGACAGTTTCATTTGGTTCAGCCTAAGAGGTAATACCCTTATTTTGGTCAATGAATAATCAGATGTTAAACTCTGGTTTAACATGTTTAAATAATTTGGCTAAGGTCGTATAGAATGCATATATGTATATATGTATGTATAAATGTATGTGTTTTTCAATAACTAAGGTTTAAACTGCAGTTCATCTCAGTCCTATCTCTGTTCTACAACACTATTTTCCATAAAAAAAAAGTTTCAAAAATAAAAGTTAGGACATGTGAATAAAGTTAAAGAGTGCTGATACTTCAACCACAGTAACTGATACTGGCTTATCCGTGCTTTCACTGTAACTTGTGCAGAAAAACTTGGTAAGCAGGTACATTTCACTGCTGTTGAGGAATGGAAGAAGGAAACTAACCTGGTGGTTTATAAAAAACAATTGTAGGCCGGGCGTGGTGGCTCACGCCTGTAATCCCAGCACTCGGGAGGCTGAGACAGGAGGATCGTTGTGAGTTCGAGACCAGCCTGGGCTACAAAGTGAGCTCAAGGCCAGCCTGAACAACATAGTGAAACCCTGTCTCAAAAACACAAGGGCTGGGGATCTAGCTCAGCGGTCTAAGTGCCTGCCTAGCAAGCACAAGGTCATGAGTTCAATCCCCGGTGCCGCAAAAAAAAAAAAAAAAAAAATTGTACTCAGCCTGTACTGGTTTTCTAGGGCTGATATACCAACACTTTATAACTACAAACTGGGTGGTCCAGGCAACAGAAATTTACTCTCATAATTCTGAAGGTTGGAAGTCTGAAAACAAGGTGTTGACAGGGTTGTTTCCTTCTAAGGGCTGTGAGGAAGGATTTGATTTTGCTTCTGTCCTAGATTCTAGTGGTTTCCTGTCATTTTTCAACATCATTCAGCTTGTAAATGCATCACTTCAATTTCTGCCTTCATTGTCACATATTCTCCCTGAGTTCCTTAACATAGTCGTCCATCTCTGCATGTCCATGTCAAAATTTTCCTTTTATAAAGACACCATTCATGTTGGATGAGGACCCATTTTAACTTGATCGCCTCTGAAGAACTATTTCCAAATGTCACATTCTGATGTACTGAAGGGCTTTAATGTTTCACTTTTGGAGTACACTGGAGAAAGCATGATGCAGCCTTAAGTTCTTACCGCATTCCTTTTGTTAAACAGATCTACACACAAATGAGCAGTAATCTGTTACTATTTCATGTTGAATACGTATTCACAGCAATCTCAATTTTTTTTTGAGGTGGGGTTTCACTGTGTAGCTCAGGCTGCCCTTGAACTCAGTATGTAGTCCAGGCTGGCTTCGAACCTGAGGTGATCCTTTTGCCTCAGTCTCCCAAGTGCTGGGACTAGAGGTGTATATCACCATGACTGGGTCAATTTCTTGTCATTACTACAAAGTATGATAAACCTTTGGAATAAAACCCATAGCAAGGGGGTCATTTTCATTTCATTCTTTTGGAAGCAATGCACATTTGACCCAAAGTAAATTCCCTGCTTTAGGTTTTCAATTTAGTCCTGTGCTTGTAGAAGGGTAAATGCTAGAATAAGATTTTCATCATTTCTAAAACAAATTGAAGGGTATTAAATTAAAAATGAGTAAATCCTTGCTAAAAGAAAATGTTAATGACTAGGAGTACTGATTCTTAATGATATTTTTTGTATTTATGTTGCTTTTTTAAAAATCTAAATTAAAACTGTAGGCATTTTTTATTTTCCAGTTTTCTTCCTTGGTGAGAAAAGTTGCCATAACCTAATTATAATGCTTTTTATATACATAAGACTATTGATAATACCAACCAGACTCTTTTCCTTAAATGAAGATTACTTTGTTTTAAAACAATTAGAGGTGCATGAAATCAAGCTTAGGATTTTCATTAAGTTCTACACATGTAGGTCTGGAAGTGAAAGACAAATACATTTTTGCCTTTTGATTTTACTCTTAAGCAGCCAAGATGTTCTTTACTCTGCCCCTGAAGTCCTAATTTTATACACGTTAATGAAAATCATAAATCCCCTGCTGTCTGAGATAATGAATTCTTCCCTTTGGAAGGGAGTATAAACATTTCTTGACCCTTGCTAAGATTTTATTTTGGAAAGATTAACTCTATTTAAAAGATTATTTTAGATTTATAAATATTATTTATTTCCCAGATACTGTAAATATTCTGTCAATTCCAAAGTTGAGTTGTATACTAAATGTTATAGCATACTCCCTTTCCCACTCCCTAGAAATTAAATATCTCCATTTCATGTTAAAATTTTGAGAGGGCTCTGGGAGGTTAGTCTGAAATCACTGACACAGCTGTACAGTTAACAAAAAATAGACTGATCTTCACAGAAAGTCAGGACAGCAAGTAACTAAGAAAATGCCCAAACATTCTTCATTGAACTGGCTTCATATGAGAGTTAAAGAGAATTAAAGTTGACAGGAGATAATTCTTGCCACACCCTGCAATTTTACAAATGAATATCTGAGGCCAAGAAAGTAAAGGAGCATATCATAGGCCTAAAATTTCAAGTGCTGTCTTACTAACATTTTTGATAGAGCCCCCAAAGCCTATTTGTCAGTCCCCTGTTCTTGTGGAGATACTCAATATCAGAAGAAGAAAAAAAGCCTTTTATCAGTCTCGTTCCCCTGTCAGTTCAGCTGCATCTTGCCTGATCTTTAACCTCAGTAGTTTCACCTCTCTGTATAAACTTGTGAAATTACTTGTAAAAGCTAATCCCATCCACTGATAGAAACCAGAGGTCACCTCATCTTCTAGATATTAAAACCACAGCCCATGCTAGTTTATTCCTGAGTGCTGTTCTTTATGTGATTCTGTATGGTATACAGTGTGCTATTCCCCTAGGCCAGGGGTGGCAAACCTATCATATGTGTGTTACTTTTCTTTTAAGATGGAAGATGTTAAAGTATAAGTTGCTTTTTCTAATGTAAAACCTCAGTATTCAAATTTAATTGCTCTATTGGCACTTTACAATAAAAAGTGGGATTTGGTTTACACTTTGGGTGCTCATTCTCTAAAAGGTTTACTATCCCTGCTGTAGGTGTGAGTATGTAGAATTAGAAAACTGCAGTCCTTGTCATTTTTCCAGTGTCAGGTATATCAAATGTCCTATCAACTGGCCCTATTTAGGGATGAGGACTCTTCTTTTCCAAGTCAATAGAAAGTGATCAGAACAAGGGGTTTGATCAGTTTCTTTATGATAACGGCTACAGTCAGATTTGCCAGGTCCTTTCTGTGCCTTTCAGCTCATAGATGATTGTAAGTAAGTAGTGGTAGACATCTAATCAAAATTCTATTAATAAGGATAGAGGGCATTTTGTATTTTTGTATTCCAACTGTAGGATAACGAATAGTGCTAGAATTTTGGTATTCATTCATTTAACAAAGTGTTTATTGAGAGTCTACCATACACCATTCACTACAGGCAACAAACAGATACTGTGTTGGCCCCTTTGTGTTTTAACTTGAAGAAGTTCGATTTGCCCATCTCCCCTGCAAGTTTACTGCCAGCTAGCTGCCCTCAGTCCTGTACCTGAGAAGTCTCCAGTTCCTGTTTCTAGCTTAATGAAGTCACAACTGGGTTTCCGTGCAACCTAGGCTCACCATTGTTTGTGAAAAGGAAAGCCTGAACCAGGTCTGAGGGCTCAAATGGTGGGTGCTGCTGTCTGCAGGGGGAATCTTTGCTAGAACTCTCAACCACAACACCTACACATGACTTCTCCACTTGTTATGGGCCTTCTCAAAGTATGGTGTGGCTAGATTTGGAGGGAGAGCATCCTGAGAGTCAGCCAGAAGCTATATCACCATTTCTACACTATCCTTGAAAGTCACACAACATTACTTCATATACTCTCTATTGGTTGGAAGCAAGTCTAAAGCTGGCTCATATTCTAGAAAAAGGGAACTGCACTCCAACTTTTGGTGGGAAAACTGTCAAAAGTTTTTTTTTTTAATCTGTTTTAAAACTACAACTTCCCAAAAGGATGCAAGTAGAAAAGGAATAGCATATACTGTTTTGTATTTAGAGACTGATACTGCAGTAGGAATACCACATCTAGGTATACAGCCAAAGGAAATTAAATCAGCACTTTGTAGAGACATCTGTACTACTGTATTCATCGCAGCACTATTCATAGTAGCCAAAAAATTAAAACAACTTAAATGTCTGTAACTGTATAAAGAACCGATGATTGTTATACACACAAAAATATTTAGCTTAAAAATATAAGATTCTGCTGTTTGTGACAACATAGCTGGAGAAGAGGGACATTGAGTAAAGTAAGACAGACAAAATTACTGCATGATCTCACCCCCCTCACACACCTTTTTCAGTACTGGGAATAGAACAGCCTCACACATGGTAGGCAGGTGTCCCATCACTGAGCTATGTTCCCAACACTGCATAACTCTTACATATGGAATTAGAAAATCTCCATAACTTGAATACATGGACAAAATAGACAAATAGTTAGGAGAGAGGAAGGATTTGGGGGATATGTAGGGCAATGTGTACCAAGTAACAGTTACATAGGATAAAACATACACTATATAGTTATGTAGGGTATCTAAAGTCTACCACAAAGGCTGTGGTTAATAGTATTGTATACCATACTAGAAATTTTCTGCTAGATTTTAGGTGCTCCTAACATACACATACACACACCACAGGTAACTGGGACTTAATATTTATGTTAAATTTATACTAATCATTTCACTACGTATATGTATGTTAAGACATATTGCAAAATAAGACAAAATTTTTAAAAAATAAGTAAAGGAATGAGTATAGGATCTACCCTCCCACAGGAAAAAAAGTGAAAGGATTCCAAATATGTATTAATTAGATTCTGACATGTCAGAGCTACTTAGGTGGAATATGTTGGTTGGTGTCTTGTAGTTCTGTAAACAGTCTTACAATTGTATGTATTTAGAGGTTCAATTACTAATGAAATATTCTGCTTTATTCAGTTATTTATAAAACATGGTCTGTAAATCAAATACATTACTTATGAATCAAGCATTGGATATTTCGTAGCACTCTTTCTCTACTTTAAGTGATACCGAATGTTTGCTGTTTTTTTTATTTTTTCATGATGCATAAAGGATGGTGTTTCTGTTTGTTTCTAGAACTTTGTATGGGTAAAACGTTTATGCCTTGCTCATTTTGCCCCCTAGTGGTGTTTTATGTCTGTTTCATACCATATTCACAATTTTCAAACCTTTAGGAGTGTAAGTGGGGAGAATATAACTTCACTCCTGTCACATGCACATCATTTTACAGATGAGGAACATAAGATTCAGAAAATTTGCAGGACTTTTTCAATGTCACACATCCAGCTAAAACTGAAAGTTGTATACTGCTCTCTTACCTCATTAGAAACACACACAGAGGGGCAGGGCATTCTTATTTATTGAAGAACAAGAGGAATACCTAACAAGTGGTAGCTGTTCAGAAAATATTTGCCTCCACTTTTTAGGTGTGAAAAATGCTATGACATGGGTATACAAATCTGTCTGTAGTCCTGACTTGAATTATTTTGTACATATAACCAGAAGTATTTATTGAGAAAGTACCATTTTGTTTTCCATAGCAGCTACACCATTTTACATTATCAACAAGAGTGTACAAAGATTCTAATTTCTCCACATCCTGGCTCACACTTATTATTTTCTGGGTTTTTTTGATAGCAGTCTTCTTGATGGGAGGAGGTGATGTCTCATTGTGGTTTTGATTTGCATTTCCCTAAAGATTAGTGATGTGGAGAATCTTCTCATATGCTTGCTTTCTTTTTGTATCTTTGGAGAAGCATTTTGTCAAGTCCTTTGCTGTAAAAAGACATCTTTGTTGCTTTCTTTTAGCAATATGATAAAAGGCATTGCCTTTTGTTTGATATCTGAGATTGAATAATGCTAAAATGGTTATCTGAGATCTGAATAATGCTAAAATGATAACTGAAACTTGTACTTGTTATGTTCCAGGCACTGTTCTAAGTGCCTCATATGTAATAACTTATTTAATTCTTAAAACATTCCTATAAGGTGGATACTATTACTGTCCTCAGTTTATGGAAGAAGACATAGAGGTACAAAGAATGACCTGTTCAGTCACATGGCTGCTGAGCATTAGTCAGGACTGATATTCAGGCAGTTGACTGTAGAATCTGTGTATATAACTACATTATTTTGCCGATCTGATACACACTCAATGTTTTCAAAATATCATCTATACCTTTTATGTGCTATCTTCCTAGATACCTACCCTTTCTGTATAAGATTGTATTGCATATTGTGGAAAATTAAATGTGGATAGCTCACAGTGTAAGAAAGATGTCGTTGCTTAATATCTATTAATTATGTCAACCCTTGACATTGACTATCAAGGAAGATATCAGAGGCCCTCATGTGATCAAACTAGTACATAATTAGGGGTTATACTGGCATCTAAAGTCTATAGCTAACCAGGCATGGTGGTGTACACCTGTAACCCCAGTACTCAGGAGGCTGAGGCAGGGGTATTGGCATGAGTCCGAGGCCAGCTTGGGCTATCTAATGAGTTTAAGGTCAGCCTGAACTACATAGTGAGACCCTGCCTCAAAAAAATTTTTAAAGTCTGTAGCTATAAAAGGAAATGCTGTTGCACTAAATTTTTACTGAACTCTTAAAAAAAAGAAGAAAAGGTAATGAGTTACAGTCCCCATTCAGAGCCTAAGGGAATGTGGTTTAAAGTTTAAATAATGAATTTCCCATGCTACAAGTCAGAATTAATGATCACCATAAACACTGACTTTTATGTATAGAATCCTTTAGTGACATTCTAGTTTTGTAGTATTAAGAAATAGCTGCAAGGTCTTTTTCATGATACTTTCACTTCTTAAAGCAAAAAGAGCTTTTAACCAGTTCGTTTAAGCAAGTCCCAATCTGCCCTGTGGGTATCCTCCTTTTCTTTTCAACACACTCCCAATAAACATTGTTTCAAAAACAATACATTAAATATATGTTTAAGCTTTTAGTGTCTTGAAAAACTGATCAAAGGAGGAGACTTTTTTAATTGTCCTTTTTCAGAGATGTCATATTTTAATGTATTGATGAAAATTACACAAATTGCCTGTTCTCACTAAAGAAGGGGAAGGAGACAGAGGATGACGTAAAGTGCTGGAAATGAGTAGGAAAGGATAAACCTGGGTTCGAAAGCCATTTTAATCCTAGATTATGCTATTACCCCTTTAGCTTTGCTTGACTTCAATGTCCTCACTAGAAAAATGAAAATGGAAAAACTAGATAGGGATATATTAATGTCTCCATTCATTAAATGACTTTATTGGGTATCTATTATGTGCCAAACATTATACTAGATGCCTGGTACAGACTGCAATACTGAACAAAAGTAAAGACTATTCTTTTTCCCTTGCGGAGCTTACATTGGTCATTGGTGGTGATAAACATGACTCAAATAATCACTCATCAGATAGCCAAAGTACTCCTTAGGGCTTTTCAATTTTTACATTCATATAAACATAATAATAGTTCATAGAACATAAATCTTAACATACGTATTTGAGAGATCTGACAAATCTCATTTATTTCCTAGTTATTTTTCCCTGAACTGTTAGCCATGGATATTGCAGACCACTTATGACAGTTTTCTGTCTGTCAATGACATAATTCATTGTTTCAGTTCATTATTGTAATAATAATTACTGTGCATAATTATGCATAATTTCAGGTAATAGTTCAGTCTTCATTTCCATCTCATTCTTAGCACTGCCTTTCTTTTCCTAACCAGGAAGGATCGAAAAGTTAGTGGATTATTACCTTAAGTCTATAATAACAGTTTTAATAGTAACGTTTTCTTCAAGTTAAATTTAAAGTTTCAAAGATAAGAGCTGAGATGAGGAAGGAGAGAGAGTGAGCTCATTTTCATAACTGTAACAAAATATCACTTGAATGCCCTTCAGATTTAAATTTTACTGATAGAGCGTATGTGGAGAAAGATGTAAAAATGAGATATCTTCACTAAATCATTAATAACCAAGGCTAACAGACTTTTAAATTGTTTATTCTTTTATTAAATTTTTTCTTTGACAGTTGATATCTAGATTGCTTCATATACCTCACAGTTATACTGTCACTTAAATCTCTGGAATTTTATTTTTATCTGTAACAACCATTCTACATAGATGTCTTTAAATTGTGTTAAATGTTTAAGGAGGAGGCTTTATGGAGATCCACCGAGAGCCCTATTTAGAATATCGTTGTGAATAAATATTCTGCCTCAGGTTGAGATTTCACAGAAAGATATTTGCACACGTTATTGCTGAAGTAACCTCTCCTCAGGCCTGCTGAAAGTGGAGGTGGTTGGTTTAGCAGACAGCAATCTTACCTCTGAGTGTAGCTTATACACAGTGGTAGACTGGCAAGTTTTATATTTGGAATTGTTTTTCATTAGGTTGGACAAGAGATTCTGGCAATCTCCAGTCAATACAGCTTCTTGCTTCTTGTCACAACCAAAACACTGCTTTGACATGGAAGAAGTTAAGCAAATGTTTCACTTGGTAGTGATTTTTTTTCCAAATCTTAGATTTCATCTGAGTTTTACTGTTGATGTGTTCTTTTCTCTACAAATTGTTCTTTGCTGGTACTTCTGAAAAGCTAATACATATTGCTTTTGATTTCCCCTAGGATTTCTTATTATTTTGCAGTAAGGAATCATTAAGACCAAATTCTTGATTTAGATATTTTTCTTTTTTTTATGACTTTCAATAGGAATTACATGAGAAAAAAGTTTCAACAATTCATTGTATAGTGGTGTTTAGAATTATACATCTGGAAATAAGTTTTCTGATTCTAAACTCTTTTAAACCCCTGACGAATAGCTAAGCAAAAGTGGCTAGGATAGTGGTTAATGGGACATTTCAAATTTGCCATAGGGCAGCTAGCTCAGTAAAAAATTGCAACAGTGTCCACTCTTCTCAATATTTCCCTGATAATTAGAGAATAAATTTAATAAACAGATGACTAACCAAAAGTGATCCAAATATACTCAGGGTAAAAATATCAACAGAAAAAGAAATAGGACTGGAATAGGAGTAAAGAATGGAGATGGGTTGGATGGGAAGGTGTGGATAGCTTAAAATATCAGATAGGTGAGATGATACTGTTCTTCTTAGCCAAATGACATCTCTACCCCACAACACACACAGAGACTGAGCACTTCTACTGAACTGGTTGCTTCTCTGAAGAGCTAATCTTTCTACACAGAAGTTCTGAGTGGAGGATGAAGGTCAGTGGGAGTACAGCATAATCAAAAAATAGAGCTGAAGTCATGTTAATGCCTTCTACTCATGTATGGGGACCTGAGTTGCAACATTGATTTGTAAACACTTCAATAAAAGTGATGAATAATGATGTTACCAAAGCACTCATAGTTTTTTTTGAACTTCTAAGTTATTCCAGATTCTATATAATACTTAAATCTGGAGTAAACATTCTGAAAGTATTTAAGGCACAACGCTTAACCTATTTGGGGCTCTTAACCTATCTGCTGTTTTGAAATTTGGATAAACTCTTTGATATTTCTAAAAAACAAAGCACAACATATACACAGAGTTTTGCATGCAATTCCAGGAAATTCATGAACTTTGTGATACTCATATTTTGACCTTAAAGTGTAGAGCATATTGTGCTGATAACGAGGATGTTCATGGAATAGTTTTCCTTTCCAAGTGACTTTGTAGCCAACCAAATTATGTCATAATGCACATTGCTTTCAGATTGGGGGGGAGTTTTGTCAACACCTTTTCACTTTTCCGTTGCAGCATGATTGATTCAGCATCTCGTTTTAATTCACATAATTGTCATATTCCCTGTGCTTTTGTGAGGGTAGGAGAGGTAGTTGCTATCTTGTAATTTTTCTTCTCCAAAGTAACTGAAGATTTTATGTGGCCTTGTGTCAGAACTACTTGGTGTGTGTAGGATGAGGCTGATAAACCACAACCTGTGAAGACAGACTGGGGAAATCCACCGGAAAGAGGCTTTAGAAGGAACTGAATATTAGTTGTGGGTAACCAGGCCCAGAGAGAGCAGTGAATTACATAAACACAAATGAATATGTCTGCATTTTGATGACCCCACACCCTACTTTTAGGCACTTAATCACTGTTTCCTCTGTGTCTCTTTAACACTATTATACCTCTATTGTAACTCCTGTTACTGATCTGGGATTATATGTTTAATGAATCTGTCTCTGTTACTAGACCACGAGCAGTTCCAAGGAAGAGTCCATGATTTATTTATCTCTGTACTTCAATCCATTGTCTGGGTTAAAGGTGTTAAGAGTGCAGACTTTGGAGTCTGAGGTGTACATTGAAACTTATGCTCCCTATAAGTGTGAGGGAGCACTTCAGCAGAAGATGTAACTTACCTGACTCTCTCCCTGTCTCTTTCTCTCTCTCCTTCCTTGTTTCTTTTCTTTCCCTTTCCTTCCTCCTCCATCTCTTTTTCTTTCTGCTTGATGCCATGATTTCCTTGCATCTAATAAAATTTATTGGTTTACTGTAGATAATAAATGAAATAAGGCTTAGCATACTGATAGTCACTAAGTAACTCAATAATTGGTACCTGTTATTATTATAGGTATTATTATTATTGATAAGTGAAAATGTCTCCTTAATGTTTCTTTGTTCACCTCCTTGGACAAAGCCTTTTTAGCTTAAACTGCTAAAGACATACTTTTCCCTACCTCTTTCTTTGTCTTCTCTACCCCCTTGCTATATTAATGTTTGTCCTTTGCAACCTAGTAATTAACATCCTCCTCATCTGAATTTATTTTTCTCCACTGTAATTATTAGTTGTCATTTGATATTTTGTTGATTTGTTATGTAGAATGTGAACTTCATAAAGGCATAATTTTGGTATTTTGTTTTCATTGCTGTGTCCTCAATTCTCAGAGCATGTTCCTGGCTCATGGAATATTCTAAACAGATATTTTTTGAGTGAATGGGTGAGTATACACCCGAGAACACACATGCTCATACACACCACAGTAAATATGAGTCTTTATTTTCTGTCCTGGATGATCTTCACCAAGATTGTCACCAAGGTTATGCATTAAATATATGTATTCCCTCACTTGGCAAATGGTCATAGAACTGCTTTTCTCTTTATTTCCCCTTTCTTCCGTAGCTGGGGTATGGGGAAAATGCTTCACAAAACTACTGTAAAAACTTAAATGATTGTAATTTTAGTGTCAAAGCCACAACTTTCAGTTACTGATTTGAAGTTACTGGTGGAAGCCCTTTCTCTATGAACTGAGAAGGGTGACAGTAAGCAGAGAGTGAATGAGCTCTATGTTACCTTGTAGAAGTGGTTGTTGTTGAGAAACTTGTGTCTGTGATTTTGGTCCAAAACTTCACAAAGTCTACTTTTATACAAGATTAAGTTCAGACTGTGGCAGCTGACCCACTACCTCCACAGGTGACTTTCTTTTCTGTAGCCAAGTATGACTACATAATGTTCTTTTGACTTTTTTTTTTTTTTTTTTTTGGTACTGGTAATTGAACTCAGGACCTCACACTTGCCAGGCAGGTGCTGTGTCTTTGAGCTACATCCCTGGCCCTCTTTTTCCACACTTGTCTGTACATCCTTTTGGCATATACTTGCATACATCCTGTTTCCACTACTTTTTCTCCTCTCTCTAGAACCTTTGGCTTCTGGTTCCAACTGCCTTTTGGAATGCAATTGCAACCTTATCTAGTTGTGTCATCTCCTCTAATTTCTTACCTAGCCTCACAGTTTAAACCCTGAAGACAGACAGCAGTGTTTTTACTCAGATTTCTTCTGGAACTTTTACTTCTGCCTCCTTCATATTCCTTTAGGAACTTTTTTTTCTCTTCTCTGGGGACTTACGTAGCCTCTCCCTCAATAGACCAAACTTATCTCTAGGCTTGTCTGCTGAATTATCTTGAGGACTAGGACCATTTTTTCTGTTATTTTATATAAATGGGCTCTCAGTGAATGTTTTTGTGCAAATTAGCATATAGCTTCATATATCCATTTTTCTATCACTAGAAACTTTAGAGCTTGTCTGATTACATGTTAAACGTAGAGCATTTTTCTTATATGGTCAGCACAGAATAATTTCTTTCATCGTCCTTTTGTAAAAGGTGAAACAATTCATAGCTAGCATAAATGTGGACCTAAGCTTGTAATTCTTGAGGTCATGCTGAGAAAGGGTCAATTTTCAGAAGACTTGGCAGGGTTTATCGAGATTATCAAGGGAGATCTCACTGCTAACTTATTTTGAGGGCTGGAGACCTAGCCAGTAGAAAGGAATAAGCAATTAAAACTGAGACTCACTTCAGGATGCTGGCTAAGTGCACGGTGTTACTCAGGGTAACTTTCAGTTTCCCTCAGTCAAGACCGCAGTCAGTGTGGGAGAGTGTGATAACACTGCCCCCTTCTGTCACTCTGGATTGTTAATACCAGTAACTTCTCAAGCCTGGCTTGATGCTGACAGAAATGCTTAATTTCCAAGAAATGCTTGTTTTAGACAGATGGGAAAGGAGATGTCAATGTGATGCATGATTTTGTTCTATCAAGGTCTATGTATAATTAACTTGATTGTTACACATTTCATAGATATTCAGTTGTGTGGTAAGTGGAGATTATATACAGGGGAGTGAATAAAGTCAAAGATCATAACAAAATTAATTTTTGTATTTATTTGTGTTCTAAGGGGTTACTTGATTTCTTTTAGTTCCCAGAGCCTTCCAATTTTTTCTCTTGGGAGTTAAAACCTCACTGTGTGGCACACTGTGGCTGTTTCCCTGATGACAGAAACTGTCAGGTTTTCAGAGCAGTTAAAGATGCCAAAACCCAGCACCATTTCTGTGAACAGCATTGTTTGTACAGGGATTTCTCTCAGACCTTTTTGGACTATATTGTTAACTGTTTGTTCTTTCCTCTTAAGTTCATTTGTATAATTCTCTAAGGTAAGTGAGGCCAGCTAGCACAGGACTTTGAACCTATACCAAGGAATTTGAAATTTATTCTGTAATCCTTGGGATGCCAGTTAAGATGCATGGGCCAAAATGGCATCTTTAGAGAGATAATGCTGTCAGCTTTGTGTTTAATGAACTGGATTGAAAAATCTGGGTAGAGAGAGAACATTAGAAAATCCCTGTGGTAATAGTGCTCTCTATACACAGTGTGTCCAAGATCTCAGCCAGCTGTTCTTCATGTATTCTCTCTTAACACTTGCCTGAACTACCATCAGACATTACCTGGATCTCCAAAAATTCTCCTGATTTCTTTAGAATGAATATTGCTCCCCTGGTAATCCATTATCCCACAGCAGCAAAAGTCTTCTTTAAAAAAAAAAGTAAGCTAGAGCACATCACTTGTAGCTACACTTACCAGTGACTTTCCATCACACAATAAAATGTATACTCTTTGTATGGTATGGAGACCCTACCAGGCTTGGGTCCTCTCTGCTCTTCAGACTTACTTTCTCACCCTTGCCTCTGGGCTCCAACTGGCTTTCTCAGTTTCTATAATAAGCCAAGCTTAGTCTCACCTCAGATGTCTGAACCTTTGCTTTTGCCCTTCCCTCTTCTTTTTTTATTTTTTTTTTGTTTTTTTTTTGCGGCACCGGGGATTGAACTCACGACCTTGCGCTTGCTGGGCAGGCGCTTAGACCGCTGAGCTAGATCCCCAGCCCTTTGCCCTTCCCTCTTCCTGCTCCCAGAATTTCATAGTGTCTTAGGTACTTTTCTCTCATTACTGAGACAAAATACCTGACACCCAAAATTAAAAGGAGGAAAGGTTTATTTAGCTCACAGTTTGGAGAGTTTTGAGTTTATAATCAGCTGGCTCCAAGGCAGGGTAGCACATGACAGAGGGGCAAGAGTTTATGACAATAAAAAATAGCAAAAGCTATTGAACATTTTGGATCTTGCTCTTTCAATTTTTTTATGCTAGGGAGATGATTTTTTTTTTGTTTCAAATAAAAAAGTTAAAAATTTAAAAAAGAAGACAGCAAAAGGGGACAGCACATGCCTCTTTTCCTCCCTTATATTGTATGCAGACTAACTGCCCTAGGGGTGGCATAGCACTCATCCCCCCAACCTCAGCACTAGGCAATGAATCAGTCATGAACTCTAGATCAAGCTGCCTCCAGAAATCCCACCTGAGGCTTTGGGGGGACATTCAGACCAAACCATAATACATAGCTAGTTCCTTGCCTCTGCTCACTTACCCAGTGAGTCCCACTCTGTAGTAACCATTATCTTCTCTTGACCCTTCCCTCAAACATACTTTTCATGTCTCTTCTTATTCATAGTTTGCGTTGCCATTTGAAATTCTCTTGCTCATTTATTTGTTTACTTACTTAGGGTCTCTGTTGTTGGCCAAGAATGAAAGTTTGATGAAGGCAAAGACCCTTTCTCCCTGTTCATCTCTAGGTCCCTCACAGATGAATTTAACGATGTATGTTTCACCTGAGTCATATAAGTGTTCAGTTATTTGTTTAACAAACAAATTTAAGTAAAAAACAAAGACTTGGATCAGAAAATTGGAAATAGAGGAGAGCACATACTCAGAAGAATTCTAGTAAATATGAAGAGAGGTAGATTTGATTATTGGGAGTTAGAAGCCAATAGAAAAGGATTACTATAGTCTGGATGTTAAATATCTTCCAAAGCTCATGTGCTAAAGGCTTAGTCCTTAGGGTGTATTATTGGGAGGTCATGGAATATTTGAGAGGTAGGGGATAGTGGGAGGTCCTTAGGTCACTGGGGAATGTCTCAAAGGGGCTTATCAAACCTTGGCCTCCTCCTGTTTCTCTCTTTGCTCCCTGGCTCATATTATGATGGGTTTTTAACTACCATGCTCTACCAATATGAGGTGCTGTCTTGCCACAGGTCTGAAGTAACAAAGCTGACAGATTATGAACTGAAATTCCAATACCGTAAGTCAAAACAAACATTTTCTCTGTTTAAATTATCTTAGGTATTTTGTTCTACTGACACAGAGGAGTTAGATTGTCACTGGGGCTGAGTCTGAGAGGTTCCTGAAACTGAGATAAGGAACCTAGACCACTTTTTTGTAGAATAGGTTTGCAGATTCACTGATTCCCGCCAAAGAATTGTCAAAATGTGACAGTAAGAGGCACGAGAAGGGTTTATCAGGCAGAGACTTTAGGATGCACTCGAGTAGAGTGTAGGCACTTGGAAAAGTGAGGCATCTGATTTCCTACCTCAGGGAACATTTATGCTTCTCTTAAAGGTGTGGAAACGTGTGGAGAAAGGCTGCTCCCAAGAGGAGTTCTTGCCCATTCTGCAGGTATGAACCAAGGTTGTTTGCGTTTGTTGTTTTTTGGTAATTTAAACATTCTTTGAATTCTTTCAACCTGTACCTTTAACTTAGGGTAGGTTCCTACTCTTAACTTTCTCAATTAAGCCAGGTTGTGGCCTTTTAGTGTTCTTGAAGAATTTTGGTCTGGTTAGGGAAGGTGTCTAAATTTATCCAAGAGAATACTGGCATGGATTGCCTTGGGTAACTTCAGCTGAGTCCCAAAGTTGCAGACTTCTTAAAAGTATGATTTTTAGTTATGATTTCCTTGTCTTCTTTCTACCTATCTTTTATTTCTTTTATTGTACCTCAAGATGACTCCCTGGTCAGTGGAAAGAGAGGTCAGTAATGCCATTAACAGAGAAAGAGAACTTGATAGAATAAAATGGGTGAAATGGAAAAGACATATTTAGCTCTGAACTTGAGTGTGAAGTGCTGGGAAATGAATATGCTCAGTGGGCATCTTGGAAGCTGATCCAAGGTCAGCATTTAGATTTTGGAGTCATTTGCATAGGACAATGATCTGTTGAGATTGAATTAAATCAACAAAGAAAAGTACATAGGAGAAATAAATGACAGCTTTAAAATGTGCAGATTTTAGCCCAAACATTTTTGTGTACATAGGACCATGCTGGGATAAGTGATATCTAACAAATGAAGGACAATGTCTGGAGCTTATGGGGCAAAAGATGGTTGGTACTGACAGTTTGTCAACTAGAAAGTATGCTTTCCAGATGAGAATAATCACAACATTGCCTTATGGTACCTTTTGACCTTCCACAAACATCTTTCTGTAAGAAGTTCTGCACCTCCAAAGGAAACTCCTGTGATTGCTTTGTTTCTTTCTCTTTAAATCTGTAAGAGGTTTAGAATAAAGATTGGCCAAAATTTGATGTGGTTCTGTCCTGTGCTTTCATGGAGCTGATAATGTAAATCAGCTTTAGAGTGGGAGGCGAGGGTGAGCATACATTGCAAAAGGCAATAAGCAGTAGTTAAACAATAGGAAAAGGTGGTGAACTAAACACTCAGCATATTAACATATGTTGCATAATCTCTATAAAGGAATTACAATTGTTATTCCTACTGTATAGAATTATGGCTCAGAGAGGTAATGTAACTTCCTCAACTGATAAATAATACAGCTAGAATCTAGTCCCAGTTCTTTCTGATTCTAACACTTACTCTTTTCACTATGATGTTCACTGCTTTGTGGTATAGAAAACAACCATTTTTAGTACTTCGGTTTTGTCTCAGTTTTTCTTGGTAGTTTTCTTTTTTTTCTTTTTCTTTTTTCATTCCAGACTTGTAGATATTAAGTAAATAAATCAGGCAAACTTTATTTGCAGTAATGGAAATTGACCAAAATTGCTCCAAAGTTTTTTTTTTATAGTGATCAAAATTAACTCTTATTCTTCTATTCAATTTCCTGTTACTCAGTTGCTTTAAAAGGAGAAAGCTACTACTTAAACAAAGTCAACTTCTTCCAATCCCCAGGATATCCTTAATTACAGTGTTTTCTGGATAGCTAAAATAGCAGTAGTGTTTGGAATCTTCCCCTGCCTCAACTTCCAGCATTAACCTAATGACATCCTTTGTTTAGCTTGGGAAAACTGCTCCTGAAATGATCACGTTAGAATGTTGCTATAAGTATTGCAGCGTGTTACCTAGGGGATATACTACTGATGTCAATCTTTGGAAGTTGTCCTCCTTTCTCTTCCAATGTCTTGATGTTGTGATATGCCCCTGAGCTGTAAATTTCTTCTATTTATCCTTCATATCTTTCCATGTTGCAAGGAGGCATACATTGCCCTTCAACATGTCAAAGGATTTCTACCAGACGGTAATTGTCTGCTGATCTGGGTATCTTAGACCATCTCCTTAGAGGCAGTTGGAGATGTTGCAGTAAAGCCTGCTTGTTACCAATCAGCATATTCCTTGAGTTTTTTTGTAGAATCTCTAACATTGTGGTTTGCACATCTTTTGTTAACTGTATTGAACCAAAGAGTTTAGTGGCACACAAGTAGTGGCAGAAAGAAGGACCTGATGGAATACATAAACAGCCTGACAAGGGCCACTCAAATGGCTATTAGTTTTAATTGGCTGAGAATCAAAAGTAAATTAGTTCTATGGTCTACTGATGCAACAGACTTACATTTATATGCACATATAAAATATTTCTGAGATTGTCAGTTCCTTGATGAATCAGCCTGATCTGGAGCAATTCTAAATGAATTCTAGATGAGTGCCTCTCTGACTCTATACCCAGGAAATGTACAGTGATGCAAGGTAGTACTTTCTTCAGTCTGTCAATAATTTATTAATAGGCGTTTTGTGCTAATCATAATGTTCCTTAGAGTTTCAAAAAGTGGCTTCATCTTTGGTTAGCTCTGTGCTTCTTATAGAACTCTTTCCAGTTTTTTTCACAGCAGTCATTACTTTTCCTATGCATCAGTTTTCTCCAAAATGTCTTCCTTTGTTTTTCCCTATTGGTTACTGAAAATAAGTCTTGTGCCTATTCATCATTACTTTTTCTACAGTGCCTGACATAGTTTCTTGAACAAATAGGTACATAAATATTAGAATAAATGAATGATATTAAGAGACATGGGGGAAAAGAGGGTTTTGAAATGAGCCTAAATTTTCACAACCGTTGCTATTACTACATTGTCCTCTAAGGACTCTATAAACTGACTCATTAGCCAGTGGCCCTGTCTTTTTTCTTTTTTTACTTGTGAGGATCAAATACAGTGTGGATGGCATGTATTCTACCAACTGAGTTATTTCCCTCCAACCCCCTCTGCCCTAGCCAGTGGCTCTGTCGGTGAGGTTTTGTTGAGGGGGATAATTTTATTACAGTACTTTTGTGAAGCACTGATGTTTCAACATAGACTTCATTCATCACCTCCATTGAACTTATTTTTTCTTCCTTTCTTTGCACCTATAGATGTAAATGCCTTAGGTAAAATGGCAAAAAAAAATGCATCTGTTTACTGTCTTTGGAACAAATAAGAATCATTTCTCCTAGCCCATTTTTCTAAGTTTTCATCTTAATTTATGATTTTATGAAAAGTTCTAGCCAAAGCTAATTGTAGCTTTATGTCCAGTGTGATGGTACTTCAACAACATAGTTGTAAGTAACTACTCTCCTACCTCATTTAAATATATGAAAAATTCAAGAGGCTGATCAGAAGACATGAAGTTGAATCCGGTTCCTATCAGATACATAAATCCTTTTTTTGTGCCACTGCATTCATTCATAGGCATTCTTCTTTTTGATGAATGGCGATCAGCTTTATCAGGAAGATATACAGCACTGGCTCTATTTCCCATAATTGTCTGATGTCCTCTGGCAACCATTGGAACACACATTGTGCACAAGCCTGTCATTTTGAGAGACCCTGGGGTAATTGTGAGACATGCTTGAGGCTCAGATCATTGCCTGTAAAGGTAATGTACAATTTCCTTGGCAAAATCTGTGCAAATCTTCATGATACAGCAAGAGGGTGATGTTTCTGATCGTGTATTTGAATGGTGTACTTTGGCTCCTAAAGTCTCCTTCTCAGAATGTTTTTGTGTGGGTCAATCTGCACCAGGCCTCATGACCTCATGCCCATTTTTGGAAAGGAAGCAGAGTAACTAACACATAAAACTGTTGGATTAGAGTTGTCTGGAACTTTGTCAGAATACTTTAGAGTAAATAATTTTTCAATATCTAAGCAGTTAAACAAAAATATAGGATTTTATTGCTCTGAGGGAGATTCTTATTCCAAAAACAATCTCTTGTTTCTGTAAACTTCTAAATTACGTAACAAAAGCATTAGGGTCTGTACTATTTACTTTTTCTATTCACGAAGGACCATTTTTTTATTTACTTAAGAGAAAAAAAGACACAAAAAGAAAAACAAAAAACAAAAGAGACAAACAAACAACCGCAACCCCCCCCCAAAACAGTGTAGGTTTTCAAAACAAGATGATAAGAATTAACAATGGTTGTTATATTGCATTTTGTTACCTTCGAAAGTGTTGCTTAGATTACCAGATGCAGACATGTAAAATTGATCTAATCATATGAGTATTAACTGTTCTTTTCTAAGGACTAATACAATTAGTAGTATAGTCATTTTAGCCATCTTATGTGTATATATACAAATTTATGTCGTTTTCCTTTTCCCTTCCTTCTTTTCTCCTTTCCCCTATCCCAGTTATGTTATCTCTTTGAGCAGTTTCTTACCCTTACACAATATTTATGGTAGATTTTGGATCATATTGACTCTTTCAGTTTCTTACACTGCGTGAGACGAGTTTGATTTATTTGCGAGTTTGATTTATTTCATTTATGAGTATGGTCTCAGGTCACGGAAGAGCCAGTTTTCTGATGCCATATTCACAAAATTTTTTCCCACATTGGTAACCTTGAACTGTTCTCCCATTTGCAACTAACATTTCAGGAGTGAAGAAAATTAGATACACCATGTACAATTGCACTCTGTATGTTCACCTGAAATTTCTGGATATCATTGTCTCAATTGGCATTTGTTCTTTTATTGAATTATTTACTCATTCATTGGTTGACTGATTCATTGTAACAATCATTTGGCAAGTATCATGGAGTGCCTGGTATTGAACTATGATGGGAGATGTAGTAGTGATCTATTTTAGGAATATGTTTGTTTTTCTGTGATGCCAAACCCAAATATTGGGTATATATTGAGAATATTTAATAAAAGTAGTAGTGAGCTTGGGTAAGTTTAATAGTTACAAGAGTCATTGCGGTAACTTAGGCTTGGTGTGACCTTCTGATAGTTACTTTATCTCTTAAGAGATTCTTATTCTCCCAATACCAGCTGTTCAGGATTGTTATATGAATTTTAGAAAATGATAGTGTGTAGGAAATTACCTGGCAGTTAAGGTGACTTTTATTTACTAATCTTATTAATTTGGCTACAGGCATAGTTTTATTTTGAGAAACTAATGCCAGAAGTTCAATACTGGGAAACCTGTAGTCTCTTCCTCTTTCAGGGATCTCCTTTTCAATGGCCTGTCTTTCTTCCAGTGGAGTTTCAACCCCCCAGGGAACACTTGAATGACCTCTTTGGAGGGGTAAGCTACAAGAACTGGTTTTTATAACCAGTTTATTTCTCTGAGACCTAATCAAATGTAAATGTCTATGCTAATATATAGAGCTCAGTGTTTGGAGAAATAAACAGAAATCAGCTATCTTACATCCCTAATGAATAACTTATTCTGACATCAGGGCATCAGCTTTTTAGCATATCATTTTCTTGAACTATTCTGAAGATATCGCTATTGCTACTACTGCAATTAAATTAAATTAAATTAAACAATTAATTGATCACCTTTCTGGTGTTACACCTTGTGATACCTGCTGAAAGATATCCAAATAAATGAAAAATGATCCCTATTCTATGAATTTCTTACAAATTACTGAAAAGACAAGGGAAAAGTGGTATTCTGAGCATACTTCCAATTTCTAGCTTTAACTTCTCAAGTTTTCTGACAAAACAAATCAATATTGTTCCTTCAGCTAAATCTTTCCATTTATTATTTGGTCTTTGCTTTTCTTTCTTCCTGTTGTTTTTCATCTGCAGATGCCACTGGTACAATTCATTTCACCAATAAGTGCAACACATTGGATGTAGTAGTGAAAAATGCCTTCTACAAACAATTACCACACCAAATCAACCGTGCTGAGTTGCCGTAAAATGATGTCTGAGATATTTTGAATGAGCCACCCTGTTCATTCACTTCTCTCATTCATCATCCTTTGAAAGATATAGCTACTTTCTAAGGCAGGAGCTATGAGTTTTTAAATGAACTAATTATCAGTCTCCAAGGATAAATATGACGAGTTCTCAATATGTTGTTTTTTTTCTCTTATTCTCCTCCTTGCAGTAACAGCAGGCTCAGAATGGGGACCAGTAACCTGAGTGAAATGTTATATTCTTCCACACACCCATTCACACTGACCCATCAGTAGGGATAGAAATTGGAGGGTGGGGGTGGTGACAGAACCAAGCATAAAGATGATAATGTTGCCCATTACTTATTGAGCACCTGCCATGTGCCAAAGAGTTTCGGGATGTTATTTCTCATCCTTACATCAATCTTGCAGAGTGGATACTTTTATTCCTAATATATACATGAAGAGAATACCAAATGATTTGCTTCTGATCATACAGCTAGTAGATGTCTCTTTCAAGCCCTATTCTGCCAGCTGCTAAGATCTGCTCTTTTTATACAACTCATTTCTTAGAAGTATTTTATTTTAGTTTTTGAAAGGGGGGCCTTGCTATTTTGCCAA
>RJWT010009146.1:0-25434 GCA_004365215.1 Cuniculus paca
AATTAATTTGAATTTAATAATAAGGTCATTAAGAGAGCTAGTCAGGCATATTACAATGTAGCATATTCTAAGTGGTAACTGGCCTAGATTTGTTTTAAAGTGAGGGAGCACTCTATGCTAAAAGGAAAGAAAAGAAATATAGCAACAAAACAAATATGGAATTCTTAACTGGATCATGAATTGAGAAAAAATTCAGCTATAAAAGACAGTTTAAACAATCAGGAAACTGACAAACGGATTATATCTTCAGATACATTTTTAAATGAATGTTAAAGTGTGAGGGCTTGAATTACAATATTGTGTTTATCCTGGAGAATGCCCTTATGTCAAGAAACAGGCTAAAATCTTTAGAAATTAATTGTCATAGTATCTGTGACCTATTGTCAAATGTTTCGACCAAAGGATGAAAGTTTACTCATACACATCCAGGGTAGGGAAGAAAATTTTAACATTTGCAGTCTTAAGACATTAAGACATTCATGACATTATTGATTGTATTTTTTTATTTAACATTTTAAAGAGAAAAAGCATTTCTATAGTACAATGCAATTTCTCAAATGCAGCTTAAAATACATTGCTATGTTTTTAACATTTTTCATTTTAAGTATTCTGACAATCTATAAACTCATACAAGTTTATCTCTCTCAAAAAAATTTATCCTAATTATCTGTAACAAAAAGCACTCAAGAAATGCTTGTTGAAGTGAACTAAACTGGCTTTACACTCCAAGTATCTTTCTCCAATAGTGTTTTTAATATTGATTCTTGTTAAAGCCAGTATTTTTGTGTATTTAATGGTCCACACTCTATGTGGCATTAAAGAATTCATAATTCTCTATATATGAAATTCCTTTTGGTTTCTTTATTTTTGTCATTAAAATGAATTAAACTTTGGTCACAATTTAAACTGTTAGAAATACTTAATCTAGCCTAATCATACTTGTAGTCCCATTGAGTATACAGGACACTCTAATGAGCACAGAGCCTCCAGAATTTTCCATCAGACTCTAGCTCTCCAGAGGTTCAGACCAATTCAGAAACATGTACCTCTATCTAGAGAGCAATAAAGGTCATTATAAGTATAAAAGTTTAAATGGAAATTTAGTGTCATCTTCACTTGAAAAACTTTTAATAAGATATCAAGACATTGAAAACAAACAAAACAGGCAACTTCAGTAGAAGAAAAGATAAACTGAAAATGTCCTAAACTCAAATATTGAAACATGTAATTTTACTAGGGAAAATATCACAACATATGGACCTGTGATATCAGCATTATGCCTCCATGGAAAACAGCAGTGGCAGACCTAAGGGAACACAGCCCAAAAAGGGTGGAAACCTAAAACAATTTCCCCAGCCACAAAGGAAAAGACAAAGAGGAAAGGTTTTACTGCAGAGCTTGGTGATTTGAGAAAATTTTTCTACATCATATTTATGTGTATTTTTATGAACCACCTACTTATATTTATGCATCTAAATACAGACAGAAAGGAGGAAGTACAAGGGAGAGAAATGGAGAGAGGTACTTGCAAAAAGATAAGGTCAGCAGGAAAAAAAATAATTTGCTTTTCTAACCTATTACTTCCTAATTCACCTTGCAGTCACTTAAAAAATACAATGAAAATTAAATTATACATAGTTTCAGAGGTAGAAAATCTAAAAACAAAAATCTCAGACTTGAACTCTAGTTACTTTTTGAGACATCTTAATGTTAATACTTTGGGATGTATCAAACAGTGTTAAACTTGATATTAAATATAAAATGGCATAACCTAATATTTAAATATATACAATTTTATATGGTAAAATCTAAATTTTAAAAATTATGTACTATAGTCTTCTGATCTATGGAAGGCAACTTTTATGCTCAGTTCTTTTCGTCGCGAGATTCTTTTACTTCTGTCAGTCACAGCTATGCTGACAAAGCAGTGCAGAGTAAACGTCAATCTACACGTAACTTAAAGATTTGCAGGTAGAGAAACAGAAAACTGTCCAATATTTCCTCACAGCAAACACAGGTTAAGCTTCTCCGAGAATCTTTGACCCCTACTGCACAGTAAAGAGCAGAAGTAAAATCAACCCTGCCCCAAAAAGGATGGTTACCTGCTCAGCCATCCTGTGTGCTTTTTCCTGGCTGCCTCAATAAGAAAAGAGGGGAAGTGTTACAGCACGTGGCAGAACTATGGGTTTATTTTTCCTTCCAGATTGACACGAACGAGAACTGTAACTTTTATGGTTCTCAGTTGAAGACGCCCCATTCACTTGATTCTCCAATTGTTTATAGTAAGAATTGGTCTCATGCTTTTTCTTTATATTTTAAATAGAGAAAAAAAAATTTTTAAATGAATATATACACTTACATTTTCCTATTACTTACTTCTTAAAGATGCAACCTAACAGTATATATTAACCAAATTTAGAAAATTCCTGCCAAGAAATAGATTGCTTTTTTCCCCTAATGAGTTAAAACCAAAATAATTTCTTTTATATTTAAAAATAAAATGATGCAAATTCTATGTATTATACAATAAAGTACCATATATTATCATAAAAACAATAAATGTGAGGTCTATTGTGATGTATTTCTCAAGTGAAAGCTAAAAAGTAAAAAAAAAAAAAAAAAAGCTAAAATAAAGGATTAATTTACTTAAATTGTATTTATTTTAAATTATAAAAAATAAATGGAAACATTATTTTTGGAAATAATCATTTAGTATTTATATAAATTTACTTAATAAATGAGCAATACCAATCTCTTATTTCATAAAACATCATTAAATAAATACCGGTTAGGACAAAATGTGTAATTTCATTTAATAAGAATCATAATACATGGCAGAAACTGTAATTACTCTAAATAGGATGCTTTGATTCTATAGTCTGACCAAATTTAAAGATCATTGAAACTCATTTTAAGAACTGTTCTAGCTAATCATACTTCATACTGAATTTGGGTGACTTGGACAGGTTATCTTTAACAACCTTCTATTGACATCTTTTTTCAAACTATGGCCTAAGCAATTGTAACTTTCTGACTAAAGAATCTCAATTAATTAAGGGATTGTTGGTGCCCAAAAATCTGAACATAAATCACTCTTGCATGTGGATATAGTGTCTAAGTATTCTTGAGTAATGTACCTCAGTGACTGTTAGTATAGTACACAAATAACAAGTAGCAGCTTCTTAATCATGGAAGTTTCCATCTAAACAATGCATCTAAAAATAAATGTAACATGACACCACTAATTGTAATGCTTCGGTAAGGAATAATTATGGAAAGTAACTGGAAAACTTTCTCATTAAAAAATTCTACACTGGCTTGGCAAGACTGAACTGGATGGGATGTTGTAAACTCCGAGGGCAAAGGGGCTGAAACTTCACAGCCACATGAAATGCATTTTAGTTTTTAAACCTCAGTGTTACTAATTGAATATGACTTATGCAGATCATAAAGTACAATTGGTCTTTCAATTCAGAGTCAAACACCTGGCTAAATCCATTAACCAGTATTCCATGAAGCAAAATCCACAGCCTTTTAACCAATTCTTTTTTTTTTTCTGTTAGTCTATTATGGAAATTCTTTCAATGAGATTTCTGAAGAAGTCCAGATGACCCATGACAAAATAATGTAAAAATTCACACACACACACACACACACACACACACACACAATCTGTACTTCGGGTGGCTTTTTCACAAAACTTTATAAGAAGAATTATATTAGACTGTGTAGGCCATTTATTCAAACATCTTGCAAATAGGAGGCTCCTATCATTTTTGAATAGGTAAATTTGTAGGTATTTGTGTCCACAGGATTTAGCTGTAGTACTCTTCGTATAGAATATTGTAATTCAAAAGATTTGAAAAAATCAGCTGCATTTAGTTCACCACCATTACCACCACTAATAACAATACTTATTAAGTTATTTTTGTCAGGAAATTGGTTCAAAAAGAGGTTTCACTAAGTATCTGTATGTGCAGATAGTGCAGGTAATTCGATAACAAAGCTACAATTATAATATTTGCCATATATATAAATAGGATTTTGTATTTTTCTTGTGAATTTAACAAATATTATATTATATGCAGAGGACAAGCAACTGATGAAACAGTTGTCAGAACTCAAAGAAGTTACTATGAATGAAGATAATTTTTCTTGGGTCCTTATGCAACATTTTACTTAGAAGGGTGCTTCTATTCAAGCAAAAGTGTGGAAAAAAGAATTGACTAAACATATGTTTAGCGTCTTTGTATGATTAGGTCCATGAATATTGCCAGCAGAAAACTTTGTGCACAATCTCATCTGATTTCAGTTACTTGTCAAGGAAAACTAAGAAAATATCTTACCAATCAGATGCTGTCCTTTTAAGTTCAGTTGAACAAAAAACATGTTCACTCCTTTAATGAGTACAAATAAACAAGACTGATGAGGTGAACAAAAATCAATACACAGATTCCAAAAATTTTACAACTGCGTACTATCAGTTCAAATGTGATTGATGTCAATTAGATGCAGATCTGTCCTGGTG
Source organism: Cuniculus paca (assembly GCA_004365215.1). Classification (NCBI taxonomy): domain Eukaryota; kingdom Metazoa; phylum Chordata; class Mammalia; order Rodentia; family Cuniculidae; genus Cuniculus; species Cuniculus paca. Next base: position 4,529 of record RJWT010009146.1, read on the forward strand.
ATTCTCATGAAATCCACCATGGCAGATAATCGTGCTCCATGAGACTCTTTGAACATTTAATACAAAGCTTTGGTTTACCTTTTTCTCTAATTTTTAAATTTCCTACATGCATTTAAATCATTGCTTTATATTTATCAAAATTATTTTTCCGCTTTTGTCAGTGATGTTTTCTCTAAAGAATAAAGCAGCAGCTACTTTGTGTTGTTTATGTAGTAGATAGTATGGACAAATTTTAACATTTAATTTTCATCTTTTGTGAGAATTTTAAGATTTTAACTTTCATTTTTTTGAGAATTTTGTTTTAAAGTACTAATGAAAATTCCTTCAAAGCAAAAAATGCACAATCTACAATTAAAATGTAATCAGTAAGAAAAAATAAGAAGATCATGATGTAGAGACTAAGAAAAACTATTAGACTATAGCAGACATTAGCAACTAAAAAATATTTTTAGGCAATGCCTTTAAATGATAAAATACAGCCTGTCTTTCTCCCTAACAAGACTAATCCATTTTTAATAATAATAAAAAAATACACTCTGCTTCATTGTGTTCTGTATGTAAACTAGTCCACAGAATTGTCTTTAAAATGTATAGCTTTTATTAGTAAATATGGAATCTTCCCTCTATGATCAGGCACAGAATTTACAAACTGAAGGACAAATGAGAGCTTATTCTGTAGTATGGCCAAGTTCTGCATGTAAATGTCATGAGATAAAAACATTACAAAGTTAAATTTGAGTCAAAATGATATCTGAGTCTAAAGTGAAGATCAACTAAATATGTGGGGTGGCTAAAAGATATATCTTCACTTATTTGACTAACACAATTCATACCCCAACCCCCCGCCTCATTTCTGTCCATCACTCACTTTTTTTGAAGTGTCAGATAACATTATTTTTCAAATGACACACAGGGCTTCATTTGCTATGCATAAGGTCAGTGAATATTAGCTTCATTTACACTTGGCTGAGATTCGGTTGGTGTCAACAGCAGAAGCTTAGTTTTACCACTGAACAGTTAGAATCTGACAGAAAGCTGCCACTGAAGAAGATGGATGATCTTCCTGGCTGACCCTGCTCCCCTCAAAGTGTCATAGTTTGGGTCTCTTTCTATCTCTACAACAAAAGACCCTCTCTGAGCTTCCCAGTGGCCTTCAGCTTTATTGGTGCTAACAGACCCAGACATTTTCATCGATTGGATTCTCTACCTTTTAAACACAAGATCTTGCCCTTTTTGGTTAGCTAAACCTTGGCACAGATGTCTTTTTTTATAACTGTGTCTCTGCTGCCGACTGGAAAGAATGCAGTCAGACAGGCAAACATCATGTCAACCTGGAAAATGCTGCACTATTTATCTCAGTTTCTCAATGTCATTTTAATGAAAGCGATATGTCATTTATTTTGGAAATCATCCCTTACATAATCTCATATTATAACTTTAAATGGAAAATAAAAATCTCATGCCCTTTTGATGAGCAATACGTAAATAACCATTACACATAACTTCAATACGTAGGAAAAACAGCTTTGTCATCTTTTTATATGGACAGTACTGAAAACTCTATTTTAAAATATATGTACATGAAAATATTTTACATAATTTTCAGAACTCTATTTTTCTTTCTCCTAGCTGCAGATCCTGTGATATATAGCCCTCTTTGACTAAACACATAAAAATATTTAATACCAAGCAAAGATGCTATAGCAATGTCATAAATTATATGCTACCTGGCCATGAGCTGTATTAATATACTGGAGATATGTTATTGATACATGAATAATTTGAAAGAAATTATACAACCCCAAACTTCAGGGTTAAAAACGTATATGGTAAAAATGGTTAAAAATGATAAAGAGTTCTTACAAACAGACTTATATGAAACACATTTCTGGAAAATTATTATTTTAAATTATACATGGATGTGTAAATCAGAAGTTCCAAAATATTCTACAATAAAATTGTCAATATCACTTATTCCATGCAAAATATAATCTAACATATTTGAAGTTAGTCCATATATATAAGCATATATAAATACACCAAACCTCAGTTAAAAAAAAATTTAAAAATAGAATGCAGACAAAATACAGTATCATTTTTCCTTACTCTGAAATATAAACTACTAAGTATCCATTAAAAGATTCTGTAATTCTGCATATTTCATTTGGGTGGAGAAAAATGACTAATTGTGCCTAAAAACAATTATCAACTGAAATTTCTGCAAACACTTAGATCTAGATATAATCAACTATAATTAACAATTATAACTAAAATAATTATGTTTATTGAGATAAAAAAGACTTTTTTTCAAAATTCCATACTGATAGTCACTCAAGGAGAAATGCAAAAGTATATTTTCCTTATTTTTAATGTTATATAGACTATATATCAGTGACTTAATTTTTATTCAAATAAACAATATTTCCTCCAGAAAAATTCCAAAAATTTCAGATATGTATCTGCAAAGAAACTATAAATTTTTATTTAGAAATCTGTTTCTATAAAACAAAGTGAATGAAATCAAAATTCTTTCTCTGGGATGTGAGCCTCAGGCACCAGGAAACTGCATTTTAAAAAGAAAAAAACAAATCAGTTGTAGGAGTGTAGCTCATGGGTAGTGGCTTGTTAGCATGCACATGGCGGAGCTGGATCCCCAGCACCACACGCACACACACACACACACACACCCCTACACACGAGTCTTCTCTTACTTGGTTAACTACAGTGCTAAAAACTAAAATAACCTTAATAATCAAAAGAGTTATTGATAATATGCAACTTTTTTAAACAAAGAAAAATACCAAGAAGATTTCTCACCCCCAAATTAGGGTCCAGGATGATATGTGTTCAACTAACCTAAGCAGTCAGTCAGCCAAGGCATTTTCTCATGAACATGTCCATCAATCAATGTCAACATTCTATCTGATTCTACTTTGCCTGGCAAATGACAGTCAGTTATGTATTGATATTAATGAATAATAAATAACTATGCCCTTTAGGTTTATATGAATAAAATGCACATTATGTTCAGTGAAGAATAACCATAAGCAAAATCTTACTTTGCTTTTCATTGTTTTAATCTTATATATTAAGAAATTTTTAAAAGGTGGAGGAGGAAAAGGAAGAAAAGGAGGATGAAGAAAAATAAAATGGTTGCAAAGAAGATTTTTACTTAATGTGAATTCTGGTATACATCAGCGTTTTGTTTTTCAACAAGTCAACCCAGTCTGAGCTTGTATCATATAAGCTTAAAAGAGGTGTATTTATAGCCTCCTGAATATTTATGCTCAATTAAAGACATAACATCTAGTTTGTTGTCTCTGTAACAGAGTATACAATGACAGAAAATCTTGAAAAACTAAAGATTAAAAAAAGTTGTGTCAGTATTCTAACCTTGTCCCTTACATATATTCACCCTCAATCCACTTTCCTGACAGCAGAAAAAAGTTATTTAAATTATTAGTACATTGCCACTTGTTTTTGGTCTCTATTTTTCTTCTTGCATTTTAAATATACCAAAAGGGGCTAAGGATGTAGCTCAGCAGCGAAGTAGTCACTTAGCACTTGTGAGGGCCTGGGTTTAGTCTCCTGCATCACACACACACGTATCTGCGCGTACACAAAGATGCACATTTGTACACACAAACACCAGTGGCAAAGTACAATAACATAGTAGTTGCATCTTTTTAAACTGGTTAGGCACTTAAGACACATATTGACTAAATTACTTTTGGATATAAGAACCACAATTTTAATATTACACAGTCACACTTTACTAATATTTCAAAAGAGACTATATACTTTCAGCACTGATCGAAGTGTGGTTCAATTTCTTAGCTCTACAAAATAGGTCAGAATTTAAATGATAAAGCTTTGCCACGCAGTATTATTTGTGGCTTTCATTTTGAAATTTACCATTTTACCTTTCCGTTATTAAACCTTCAAAAATTAATTTTGTCCTAATCGATCCCTGCTAATCTTCAAGGTATCCTCAAGCTGAAAAAAAAATTTTACTGTAACTGCTTCATAATATACTATGGACTAAAAAGTACAAGAATGTCCATAAAACAGGTACATAGTAAAGAATGTACCACACTTGAGTAGGTAAAGGATATATCCTGACTTATTGCTCTCCACTGATAAAAATACCTTACAGGAACATGTCAACTAAATTATAAATACCATAACATGAGTTATTTCACTTTGTTAAAAATAGAACATGAGGTGTAAAGTAACATTTTTAAACATCTACCAGGTTCATTTGTTTAATATTATTAAATTCATGCAATTAATTGATATCATTATGTATAACTCTCTACATAGGAAGAAGTTCAAATAATTTTTAAATATTAAAATGAAAATAGAACATAGAAATAAGTGGAAAAGAGTCTTACAGGAAAAATAATCTTTCATTGATCTTCCTCAGCATAAACATATTATATCCTCATATAAACATAATGTTTAGATACATTTTAACACCCATACTTATCCACTCCTACCATAATTTCTCTCCCACCTCCTCAATAATGATGACAAGAATTATGATGTGTCATGTAATTGTATCAACTCCCCACTATCCATATAATCATTATGTACTACCAACATATACTAGCAAAAAATAGAAATTTAAAAAATGAAATACATTTGAAAAGGAAAACACTTAAGAGTTAAAAAGTAGAGCAGTTGACATCAATAAAATAATTATTTTGATCAGTCGGTTTTAATAATGATAAATACATGATATGCAATTGAAAACTATAGCTGACCAATATTACACTTTCTTAGTGAAATCATTCCAGAATTCTCTTTTTTATCTAGGTAAACTATATAAGAATTTAATTCAGTGTTGATAGCTTCAGTACAGGATTAATAGATAGTAATAGGGTAACACATACAGCAAAATGTAAAACATAGTACATGTCCTTTTAAAGGACATTATATTCAACAGTAAATACTTCAAGTGAACTGACCAAACTTCATTGCTGGGAAGTGCTGTCATTTGAGATTAACACTGTAATATGAATACGTGTGAATTTAATAACACATTTTACACTACAGGACAAAAATAAAAAAAAGAAGCCTGCAATGATTAATTTGACCTAAACTCAAAATTTAAATTGTTTTGCTACCAGATTAAAATGTAAAAACTTAATTTTACATGCATGTGAACATCTACATTATACACATCAACTTTACATGAATATCCTAATTAAGACATGCATCGACACCATAAAATTAAGTGTGTGAAGTGTTTTGCAGGTGATGGATTAATTTAAAGGTATTTAAATGTGAGAAAAATTGAAATAAAATGATTTTCTGAAATTTTCCTCTCTGTCTCATATATTTTATGAGAAAGCAATAAAAAATGTTTTCAATTTATCCCATGAAAATAAAATTATTTGTACAAAATAGCTACATCATGCACAGAATCATCATAAATAAAATACTTCATAGGTTGCTGATAATTTTCTTACAGCAAATGGTAGAAGTTATATAGAAAAATCACATGAAAGCAAAGTCATTATTTTATGACATTGCCAGCTAGAAACTGATGCCACTTTAAACTTCCACTATCTGTAAAAAAAACAGTGGCCTTACACTTGCTAATGTTAATTAGAAATATTATGAAGTCATATACTAAACATACAAATCATAGAAAGCTAAGTCAGACAGATTAATTTCTTAAGTCCTTGTTTCTTTATTTTCTCCTTAATTTTACTAGCTCTTCCTTCTTTCTATGCTTTATTAAATACATACCATGTTCTGTGCACTGTGGGTACATACAAAGATGACTGAAGATGAGTAAAAAGCACTACAATTTTAAATGATGTCTAAAATGCTTAATAGGAAATTGTGTCATGATTTTAAGTGTCATAATGATATCACTACACAGTTTTTAAGGAAATATCCTGGAAAATACACAACAAACTAATAATAGTGTCTGATTTCTGGGAAAAGTGACTGTGGGCTTAGGTCATAGGAATGACATTTTTTCTAGATCAAAACTGTCTTCAAACAAATAGAAGGAGTTCCCAAATGGGAATGATTTAAATAGGAAGGTAACAAACTGCAAAGGTAGTACAAGTATAATTCAAATAAGAGAAATTCATTTTTATAATATAGGATATATAATTTGTCACAGTATAGAGAGATATTAGTAAATGTCTTTCAGATTTTTTTTTCTTTTTGATTGTTTGCTTTGCAATTCAAACTAACATTTAAAATATATAATTTGGAAGCAAAGTAACACAATTTTATAACAAAAGCTAATTTTTTCAATATAATAAATGGAAATATTCTTCAAATCTTCCTTAATTTATTTTCCTAAAGACTACATAATGGTGAAGAAGATGAAATGCTTCTCATTTCACTATAGGAAGTAGAGACACTTAAGTCACAAAAAGACACCAACACAATGCGAATGTGACAATGAATACATATAAACACATATTATTTTCGTAGAAATAAATTCCTCAGATCTGAAGCAGAGTTCTGTGCATATTTGTTAATTTTCAGCTGTATACTCTAAGAAAAATGAAGTACAAAGGAGTTCTCATGTTCAAAAAGGTTAAGACTACACAAAGAGACTAGCTGCATGGAATCAGAAATTACAGTACTGTGAAAGGAAAAAGAAATAATTGTCTTGGCAATGGGTACTCTACAATTAATTATTCAAGAAATTTGATAAAAATATGATAGAACACCAAAATGGTGCAAGGAACTACACTTGGTTATACGGTGAGGAAGTGGAAAACTGAAAAATTTGGTTGTGAAGAACCTTGAACACCATGAAAGGAAATCATAAGAGAATATAACCAGATAGCATGCGATGATTCCCATGGGGAAAGGGCAGTGAATAGGTATCTAAAAGAGGAACCTATAGAACAGGGTATGTGTCATTTAATTTGAAATTGCAAGAAAATGCAGAATTTCTTAGCCGAAGGAAGGTAAGCTGACTGACACTGCAGGGAGGCCATAAGAAAAGGTATCACAGTAGAAATAAAATAAAGCCTTCCAAGAACCACCAGAGTTGCCAGGCCTGGTGGTGCACGCCTGTAATCCCAGCATTTGGGAGGCTGAGACAGGAGGATCATTGTGAGCTCGAGACCAGCCTGGGTTACAAAGTGAGCTCAAGGCCAGCCTGAACTGCGTAGTGAGACTCTGTCTCAAAATGACAAGGGCTGGGGATTTAGCTCAGTGACCTAAGCACCTGCCTGGCAATTGTGAGGTTGTGAGTTTGATCCCTTTACTGCAAAAAAAAAAAAAAAAAAAAAAAAAAAAAAAAAAAAAAAAAAAAAAAAAACAAAAAAACAAAAAAAAACACCAGAGTTACTTCCTGTAAGCACTTTCAGTATTTGGAAAAGAAAGGCTACTGAGAAATGTAGGGAAATTTTAAGGATGCATAGTATTACAGTAAAACAGGTAACTGAAAGACAACAATGTTTGTTTCTCTGCTTTTTCAAGAGCAGATGTGAAATAGATCATCATAATAGTATCTATGCGAGTGCTTTCAATAGAGTGAGATCAGTACCAAACAAGAAAGGTAAGGACAACAATAGACAGGAGTGAAAGCTGAAAAAGATGATCAGAGTCAAGATGAAAGAACTTAAAAGACAGTTTACAAATGGAGGAATTTTGTGGGTAATTAGTGATCTGAAGCTATCTGAATAATGAAGGGATACTATCTGTCTGTCTCTCTGTCTGTCTGTCTATCTATCTATCTAGCTACCTATCTATCTATCATATATTGTGCTCCACCAAGCTCACTTCCAACTGGCATTTAGAGAAGTAGAAAAGAGAACAGCAAATCTTATGAAATATTTACAATGTGAGAAAAGATAAAGATAAATGTGTCAAAATAACTTTAAATAAAACATAACGTTCAGTTTTGTATAACTTTTGACGATACTCTGAAAGTTTATTTTCAAAAGATTTTGCAATAAATAGAGAACTACAGATACAGGAAGCTATAAAGATCCAGGGTGCAGGTTAGGGCTTCTGAAGCTGGAACATTTTGATGAAAAAACAGTCTAGTATTCTGTGATAGTGGGTACTCAATCCATCTGTACTGCTTCTATAATACATATATATAATGTATATATTATGATATTACATATATTATAAATACTTCAACATATTTTTCCCTTTTAAAGCTAGGTAATGATACTGCCTTAGATTAGACTACATGAATTAGTGACACTTCCCTACAAGGTAAGTTAATGAATACATGTGAAGTACTCAAATCAGTACTTGCTGACTATTAAAAACTAAAAAAAGACAAATACAAATTTATGAAGTGTTTTTATAGAATATCTTGAATCTCTCCTCTTTTATATCACTTAAACTAGCCATTTTGCACTGCTCTGTTATCTGAGCCCAGATTTATACAGATGTTAACACAATATAAAAACCCATAATTTGATGACATAATTTACATTTTCTTTGCATGAACTATAAAAATACTTATAACTAATAATTTTATTGTGAGAAATAAAATTAGAACAAAAGATCACTCACAATTCTACCTTTCTAACACATTTATTGTTATATTTATGATCTCATTTACTTTCTTTGTATATTTTCCATAATTTTAAATATCAACATTTGTAGAATCTTATCTTATTCAAAATTACTATTAAGATGATTCAAAATTCTTATGTAGCATGATTTATATCTTAAGAACCATTTTCAAGTTGGGTATGGTGGTGCACACTTGTAATCCCAGCCCTCTGGGAGACTGAGGTAGGAAGATGGAATTTTCCAGTCAGCCTAGGCAACTAGGAATTTAGTAAAACAATGTCTCAAAATAAAAATTAAGAAAGGGTAACATATGCAGCTCAGTGAGAAGGTCCAGGGTTAAATTACCATACTAAAATTAAAAAAAAAAACAAATTCAATCACAGTGATGCACTTTAATTTTTGGACATTTGGATTATTTCAAATATTTCAAGATATGTACATTGCTGGAAAGAAAAAAAGAGGTAACAAGTTATTTTATTAAAATGTCTGCTGAAGTAAATTACCTCAGGAGGATTATTGGTTTAAAGGATATTTGACTTTTGGACTACGAGATACATATTCATCTATGTGTTACTATGAAATTTCTTTACTTAAACTCCTTGTTATATTATTAATAAGATAACAATATGCACTCATTGATTATTTTCTATGTCCCAGATATTTTCTCAGGGTTTTTCCGTGCATTATTTCATTCAGTTCTGACAAGAACTCTATGAGGCAAGTACTATTTTTATTAGCCCCGTTTTATACTTTAGGATATTAAAGTTCAGAGAGATTGTCCTACATTATGCAGGCCTTCAATCACAGAGCTAGAACTTTAAAACTCTGTAACTCCAGTATTTGAGCTATTTACTTTCCTGTGTATCTTACCTTCACATATATACATGTATTTTTTCAAATATTACAGAGTTTAGAGACCCTATTATTATAATTGATGGCATAATTTACATGTGCTATTTGTGGAAATAATGACTTTCAAAAGAATCTAAGCAATAAACATGTTAATCATTGTTAATGCTATGTAAGTTGAATAAGTGTTAATTGAATAGTATTGTTATATGTGCATAATTTATATTTATTAAAAAATGAAAAATCTGTTAATTTACCAATGGAAAATAAGAAGCAACTATTAAAACTATTCTTTATAATGAATATTTGAATTTCTGTTTCCATATAATCATCAAAAAGGAAATTTCTAAATTTTTGTTTTTAGAAACTTTAAGCATTACAAATAAAGCATGCAAATTGTGTCTCTATATTCCAACAGAAGTGCATATAAAATGCATTATATCCTTAGCATTTTACAGTTAGGATAATCACATATTTTATCAATTAGATCAGAAAGAACACTTTTGAGAGCAAAAAGAGGTAATGGCAATAAGTAAAAAATTATTCCAGGCAAACTGAGCATATGGTCATCCAACTTAAATTACAGTTCCATTATTTTTTAACTAACTAAAATCTACAGAAGAACTCCAGAATGAATTTTAAGAAAGGAGTGTGGAATCCTAGGCAGAAAGGAAAAATTGATAATTAAGACTCTGGATTGTCATGTAATTTTATTACTTATTACTATTTCTGAACTTCGGTTTCTTCAAACATTGAAAGAGAAACAAAAGTAATACTTTTCATCTGTTAGTGATGAGATAAGGAATAAATAAGAAAATGAACATATTGTTCAGTATACACTAAAAAGTCGTTCTACAAATCCTACCCAGATCCACACTTGGGACACACGCTATTCTAATTTCTAAATGAAATAAAATTATACAAAAGTTATAGAATATAGAAACGCATTTCTGCATATAATTTTTAGCTCTCTAAAAATGTGTTGTATATATAAAATATAATTATATACGTTATAGATTTTTATAATGACTACGTATTTACCTAAGAAAATAGAGCTAATGTGCCTGAAGTCACAACTTGGAGGAAAATTTTTAAAAAGTAATTTTAATGATAAAAGTCTGTTAATGGGAATTATATATTTTAAAATTACTGTAAAAAGCAATTTTCAAAAAGTGCTGTATTTAAGCAGTAGAGAGAATCCCTCATATATTAATAGACCTGAGAATTTTGGCTTCCAAACTGAATGAATTTTTTGAAGTTTATGGGAAAAAAGCTCTTCCGTTAGTGGATCAAAACTGTGATCAGTTTCCATAATTATTCGTAATTGAAATTATTCTGTAAAAAACACCGTAACAGGCTGCCACTGTATGAACTTGAGTTTAAGTGGCTAACCACCCTCTGTCAGCTAGGAACTCACAAGCATCCTTTCTCAAAACATTAGTTTTCCTCAATATAGGACTGGATTTGTTTTCAAACTCTATTAACAGAATCACTGAAAGGAAACAGGAGGAATATTATAAAGGCAGACCAGGATTAAATCCAGAGGCAAGTACTCTTGCAGCAATGCGCTGGAAGGATGCCAGAGGGAGAAGTGTTTTTGCAAACGAATATAGTCTCATGGTTAACTGTAAAAGGTATTTAATTCCTTTGTCAACATCACCTAGGCTAAAAATTAAGAAAGTTCTGTCTTAAAGAATTTACTTGACTTATAATGATGCACATATAAAGAACCATAAGATTCTTGTCCCCTTTAATCACATTTTTTAAATGAACTCTTACTGTTAATACCTAATTCTACTTGAAGGCAGATTAATCTAGACAGTTATTGTATTGCTTTTATTTTTAGATATGTTTGCATAGTTTGCAAGAGACAATAATTTTGGTACTCCAATGCTATTTTAGTTCTGAAAACCAAAAGAATTAACTTTAAAATACCACATTCAACAACATTATTTTGTTCATTTGGAAGAATCAGAGACAGTTCTTTATGGTAAATATATCCGTTCACTGTGGTTAAAGATTGGTTATCTTACTTGTTCTCCATATAAACACATGGAACTCAGACATTTCCTGTTGGTTTTTGCTTAAATGTAGAAATCATTTGAGATTAACTGCATAAAATGAAACAAAAATATTGTAATTTTCATTAAAATCATGAAAGCTTAAAAGAGTAGAACCTTTAATGTTATTCCCTAGTCTTTTCTCAGGTAAACTTCATTGTACAATCTTACATGGATTTCTTCTTGTATCTTATTTTCCCTTTTATGTGTAACCCTTTCAAATTCTACTTTCACATCAAATGAGATCTGCATCTCCACTGGAGCAGCTTTTACAGCTAAAGTATAGGACTGTGTTTAAAAGTGGTAAATAATAGATATTGTTAAATCCACCACCTCCTTTCAGATAACTGTTGATAAGGTTTAGTCAATAAGAATACCTTTCATTCAGCTAAATAGTGCCCTAGGAATATTTCTATACTAATCCAAAGGAAAAGCAACCTGCTTACCAGCAGTGTTGAATATTACTAACTTTTAATTGCCACATATCTGAACCCTCAGGATTTTCTACTAGAGTAGAAATAGTGTACTAACAGTGAGGAATGCAGAAAGAAGACAGTGGTAGACAGGTTTCATTCCTTTAGGAGATACAAAGGATGCTGCCACATCTACCAACCTGCACCTGAAACTACAGCATTTGCATTTGCTTTGCTCAGAGTCTGCTTACAGTGTCAGCTGGTGTGTAGATAACTGAGTGGCGAGCTGTAAGTACTTTAAATGCTTAGGGGCCCTTCAAGTATTTAAATAACAATGAAGTATTTAAATCTCCAAACAAGATAGAAAAATATATTTGCTCAGTAACTGCACCTAAGAAGTGCCTCCAATAGAAATATGTGAGTCATGAATCAGATTGCTAAATTTCGTGGAGCTACACTAAAAGAGCACAAAGAAACAGTTGAAATTAATTTTAGTGCTATATAAATGTAACAAATAAATCTAAAATGATTTCAGCTTGTAGCAAATGTTTAAAAATTGCTAATTATGTGTGTTAAATTTCTTTTTTGTACTATGCCTTCAAAATTCAGTGTGTAATTTACACTTACAGCACTTCTCAATTTAGAGTAGCCACTTTTCAAAATCTAAAGAGCCATATATAACTGAACACCACGTCACAGATCTAAACATTTTTAAAGTTAGTACTCCTTTAAATATTCTACTATAATGAGAATGGGTAAGAAATGTGATTTATATGTAAATATGCTATGCGTGAGACATTTAAGTTCAGCAGTGAAAAAGAATATTTGAGGCTTTGTGATATTAACTAGTGCAATACTGTTGCAAAAAGCCCGAATCAGAATGTCTTAGATTTGAAATTAAACTATGACAAATACTAGTTAAGTAACTGCAAGCAAACTATCCTTCAAAGACTCAAATCATAGACATGATAATGCTAGCTACCTTATCAAAAATGCAAACATATGCAAAGCACATGGAAAAGTGTCTGCACACAGTAAGTTATCATGAAAATTTAGTTTTAGCCACTATTGTTAGCTCTTGTGCCACCTAATCTAATTAAGAATTATAAATACTGAAATCATGCAGTTGTTTGAGCAGTATGCCAAATATATAAACCCATTTTGAGGGCTGTATTATGCTTTATAAATTATAAGTTAAATGTGACATAAGTAACATAACTACTGTGTTATTCAGGACATACAAATGACAAAATAGCTACCCATTTTGAAGACCCATGCTACACTGTTTTAAACAGAAAATATTGGCCAATTCTTTGAGCACATAATGCTATGTCAGAGAAAATCTAGTTTTACAAATTAAAGAAAAAAAATCGGTCTTCTATTGCTGTTTCAAAACAAATAGGAAATACCTGACTGATATATATGGCCAATAGTTACAACTTTACTCTGGTCTATCTCCACAAAAATGTGGTCCTCAATAACATGACTTATCAGAACACAAATAATATTTACTCCAGAAAATAATGACATCTTCTGCAGAAGTTACAAAGAAATTTACTCAGTAAAATTTTATGATTTTTAATCTAAATTGAATTGTTTTCTAAAAGCTAATCTGAAAGTTTGTAAGTGTATTTGTGTGCAGTCCGCCTGTCAGTAGAGCTCTTGTTAACAGTGCCCTTAACCTTCAATTTTCTGCTATTGAAATGTCCACACACTACAGGCTTAAGAACAAGAGGAATCACATCTCTGATTAATGTCACGTCAGTCGTCCTAGGCTAACATGAACCTGTCTGCTCTCCACCCTTAAAGCCTGTAAGCCCCAAATGCAATCATTGCCTTCCATATAAGCAAATATGATAAACAGAACAAATTAAATTTTATTAACAGATACCATTACCACCAACATTTACCGCTTACTACTGTCAGCAATCATTAAATCGCGTGACTTTGTAGAAGATCTACTGAATTGGACAGCTGTTACAAAGCAAATTAACCTGTTCACGTAATTATTATTACTTAAAACGCCTGATATTCAAATAGAAAACAATGCAAAGTAGAATTTTAGTAGCACATATTACTTACGTTCACAAGTATCTCCTTTTTGTTGGTAGCCCGCTTTGCAGATACATTTTCCAATGGGCACTAACCATTCTCCTTCTGCACTGCAGTGCATCCTGGGGGAGTTTTCTGCCTCTTCCTCGGCACTGCTGACACATGTCCCTCGTACCTCAACTAAAGAGGAAAATTCTGAACCAGTCACTGTATCTGGAAAGATAGCTAAGTTCTCAATAATGGACCAGCACTTCTTGTAATATACCTTGACAGAAACCAAAGCAATGCAAGCCCCTACATCCTGAAAGGCAAGATAGAATCCCTTTTTGGACAAAGGTCCAATCTCTCTCACCTCAGTGTTAAGCTTCATCTTTCTTTCACCAAGGTCACCTTGGGTAAAACTTTCATCAGCAGCAATGGTGTCTATTTTTACGTAGAGATTTTCTCTTATATTCCTGCCAGTGTCGTAGTCTGTTTCATAATAGTACAAATTAAAAGTTTCCTTGCAAGTTCCCAGTACTCCAGGAAGACTATTACAATCCCTCAGGGTGAATTTCAATTCTACAAAAATCCTTTGTGCATTGCCTTTCGAAATCCAGTTAGTCCGCAGCCAGTTGTTTTGGTTGGGCTCCATAACCTGGCATACCTGGTAGGTTCGTATCGGAGTGTAATTCTCATCCAAACCACTAATTTCTTCCCACTGTAAAATTTTTAAAAGCTCAATCAGTTATTCAGTAAAATATAACATTTTGCTTTGCAAAGTACCTGAACAATCTTTATAAAATCACAAATGTGGATGCTTGAAAGTTATGTTAACTCCTATCCTGGCAAACACCATAAGCTGTAAGAAAAGGTAAAACCTCTAGTTCGGCTGCACGTTGGTGGAACATCATTTATTTCCTTTACATTGTCTGGATATTTCACTTCATTTAGTATCTGTTTACTAATGTATTAGCATTTTGTTTACATGTTTGTTTATGTCCATATTGGCCACTGAGATTATACCTTTTATAGTCTAAGCTCACAATTATTTATATTACCACATAAGCCATAATGCGTGGCAGAATTTCTGATACCTCAGTTGACATTCTGAAGTGTTCCAGATATAAACTTAGATTACCTAAAAACATGCAGAAGAAAATGCCAAGAATATTGCAACGTTATTCAGTTATTTATTTATTCCAATAGTACACTGAATATTGTATATAGTGCCACATAAATATAAATATAGATTTAAAAATGGAATTTATCTTAATAAATGACTTGTTTTCACTGACAACCAATGTACATGTCACACCATGGATCACTGAATTGTATTTAGTAATAAGGTTCATGAGTGGAAACAAATTGCTTAAAAATGTTCATTCATATTTTGATACAATGTGTAATATAAACAAAGTCATACAATATATTTTCAAAATTATAGTTTAGAAATAATTTCAAAGATTACTGAACCTTGTGTAATATTACCTACTACTTGTGAGTAAATTTATTTTATCTAACATCTTTAAACTCCTAAAATAATAGTAATTTATGTTCTTACTATTCCTACAAAATTCCCTACTTAACATCTGATACCATGATAGTGAAGTTTCATTTACTTATATTCATTTCTCCAATAAGAAATGCCAAACATAAAAAAAAAGTATTTGAATCTGAAGTCACATAACATGTAATATTTTAACCACTGTTTCAAAAAAACAGATGGAAAACTAAAATAATGTGCTTTTGGTAAGCCATTTTATTTGTAAAATTTGATTAAGGTATCAATTGATTTAAATGATCTGTATAGTATTCATAGCTACATTTAAAGCTGATTCTGAGAAATTAAGAGAATTAGTTCAAAAATTTCTTATATGATGATTATATGACAGTGACATTTGTTACAATTTTATTATACCAGCTTAATAATCATCACGTATCTTCAAATACATCAAAGACTCGATTTTTGTTTTCTTCTTTTACTTAGCATAGATTTTGTTTCTGACTAGTAGTAAGCAGTATGCAGTTTTTCCTTTTTTTTTTTCTTTTCATTTAGCAGCTTATAGTCTGTTTAAATGGCATTTAGCCACATATACCCAAATCTATCCATTTGGACAGGTATATTTGGTCTCTTAACTAGATTAAACTTAATAAAAGAAGTGACCACAAAAGAATAAGCTCCAAAGATAAATTTGATCTTTGTGACAATTCTTCAGTTTGAAGAAACAAAGGTTAATTATTTTGAGGAGACATATCTCAAATGTTCCTTTATATGCCTTGAAAATTACTTTATTTCATTTATGAAGCATCTATTATACTACCTGTGATAGCCATAAATATTTCAACTCTTATTTAAAAATTGTATTCTTGAGGGGAAATTTTCAAGAAAACTTTAATAGAGGTAGCAAATAGTGAAGCTACATGAATACGTTTAATGCTACTCTTGTTTTCTTATCTCACTTTCTAAGACTGTGATAATTTCCAAAAATGACACTATTGGGAAAAGTATCTTCATTCAGACACTGCACTTTTATAGCATGATTATTAAAATATTTTTCCCAAATTTACGAATTAGAAACAAATTTTTCTGTTAGCTCTTAGTAACATATGAACAAATTTTTGTCATTGATGAAAAATGTTATTGATCATTTTCTAATTCTGTTAATTCCTAACAGATACTTAGGGTTAACTGTTAGTTCAAGATTCTCTGGACTTATTAAATGCCCAGTCAAGTCCAAGATAACATTGACAGTCATAATTTATCATTCTGTGGATTATATGGATGAAATACTACAATCATCTTATCAGTTTACTTCTCTTCAAAGAAAAAACTATCCTCTATCTCTATTTGTTTTAATTGATGGATAGTAGAAAATGGGTTACATCTGTCATTGGCAAGACAGGTGTTTCATTTTTTATCATGAATGTCTTTTTATAATGTACATTATTTAACTTATAGAAACTATTTCATTTTCAAGGAAAGTATGACATTCATACATCAAACTAAGTGTATTTCTATATTTAATCTGTTAAATGTTTGTCACTTTTTCACAATTTATTGTGACCAATGCAGATAACTTCAGTAAGAATATCTCAAAAATTAATTTAATGAAAAGTCTGAATATTTAATCAGACTGTTCATGTTGTACAGTCTTAAACTGACTTCCAGTTCATGATATACTGACTTTATGATGTTTTTGTACTCATAAATCCCTTTCAGAGTTCAATTGTTCTGTTTGCAAAATATGTTACAGGTTTTACATCCTTACTTACATGTCATGTTCTTTTGACCCCAGACTTCCTCATGTGAAAATAAATTTAGGTAAAAATGGGATATGTTCTCCTTTTTCAGAGCCCTCTCCCTTAATAAGGAACAAAAAAAATCCAAACAAAAAAACAAACAAACAAAAAAACAAAAAAACTCTCCCGTCTCGCAATTAAAAATAAGACCTAAGACATGGATATTGAAGTAAATTTAAGTTATCTATCTATCTATGTATCTATCTGTCTGTATCTTTCTGAATATATAAAAAGTAATGGTCAATGGTTTTTAGGATTCATTTATAGTTTGTTAGACTTTTATTGGACAACTTAAACTCATATTTATTATAGCAAGTTTCTACTCTAATATGGGCATATTCTGCTATCACTTCTGATTAGTAACAGCAAGTAACATATGATATAAATTTAGAGATTAAGTAATATTTCATATAGCAAAGTATATGCCATACAGTTGAACATATTACATATTTAGTTAAGTTATAGAGTATATTCTAAATGATATTAAAACTATTTTTTAAGGAAAACAGATTACATACTGTTTTAAAGAATTACACACAACCTACCTGGTGATTATACCACAGAAGTATAAAACAACTAAACAGATTTTAAGTGAGTTTGTGAAACAAATGTTCCTTGTAATTAGCATGTATAGCCTAGACCTTTATTACATCATTCACAATAAGAATTCAAAAGACTACAGTTATAAGAATATTTTTTCCATTTCTCCAAATTCTAACTACTCCTTCTACACTCAGAACTAAATATCTCACAAAACAACAAAATTCTGAAAAACATATCTGGAACTAGAAGTATTAATGTAAGAATGTGAATAATTACCCAGGGGGAGGGTTTTTCCTACTTTGAAAAATGAACAGTGAGATGTTACATGAGGAGCAATACATACCCCATTGGGTGGAGAGGAAATCCATTCCAATTCTGTCTGTTGTGCTTTAGAATCCAGCAGTAGTACTAAAAAAGAAAGTTTTAGTTTCATATGTTACATGAAAAATTTAATCACGTCTATAAATATTTTAAAGATGAATCTAATTTGTATACAATTATCATTTGATGACTTAAGACAGTTATTTCCATAAATGGTGTCATGACTAACCACCTTATTCAAATATACTCCAAATTCTGAAGGAGAAAGGATATTAAAATGTCAGTATTATATCTGCTATAACTTAATCAAAATATTAAAATCAATTTTTAACTGCAAAAATAACACGAAAGTGAGAGCAAAAAATTGATAGGTGATGTTGATTGTACAGTAATTATATATTATACTTCTGTAAACTATGGAGTTCTCCAAACTTTGTCAAATATAACAGCCATATTGCTCTTCAACCAGTCACTAATTTGTCATATTCTGCCAACTTTCTCTGTTGCCACTTGAGAATTGGAAATTTTTATAAAAAACTTTCTGTATATATTGTTTTTTCTTATGTCAAAGTGAATGCAGAAATGTTAAAAACTAATGTCAAGCAACATTAACATGAGAAACCAAATTGTCTATTATCTACATGATAAATTTTCTGTTAAACACTAGCTTCCAATTTTTATTTTGAAACATTTTATTGTGTTCGCTAATTCTCAACTTGGTATATTTTTAACTCTGAATTAACTTCTAAAAATAATTTTATTCCACTTCATGCCATCAAATAACATCATGCGATAAATCAATAAATTTAAATATTTATGCAAAGCATCAGAAATATGATTCTTACTGTGAGAATGAATTATTATGTCATACAATAAAACACATCACACTTCCAATTTGATGTATTTTATTGCTCTTTTGGACAATGATTCTCCTAAAGATTCTTTTGATCAAACTGGTTTCAAAGTCAAGCAAATTTTTGCACTTTAACAATATTTATCTGAATTTTACGGCATCTTAACAAATGCATCAATTTGTACAGAAATAATCATATTTTAGGTACGTAAGTACGCTTAACGTCGACCCTAGTCAAGGGTTAAAATTTTGACTTACAATATGTATTTATATGAGCTTGTAAATACTGAACGGTTCTCAGTTCCCGGGGAGGGGAAATGTACACTATGTGAGAGGTAAGGAAAATGAGTTATGCTAAGAAAACAAAGGTACAGCTGATTATGTGTTGGGCTCCTCCACATTACTCAAAGTTATTTCCCGTGAGAATAGATGGCTATAGAGACATCAGTTTTTTAGTACTTCACACTTAAATGGTCCAGAAGACCGTCACAAAAACCTTAATCACAAGCATTTGACTCCTTTTCAATTACAAAATACAAACGCTGATACCATACTAAATAGTATTTTAATTTGGAATAGCTTTGAACCAGTTAAATTAAGTGCAATTTTTAAGTTTACTGTATTTCTCCCCTGAACAAGAGATGAAGCACAGGCAAGCTGGATTCCAAGTACTCTTCTTTTGACTGTTTGGTTTTCATTAACTGACAACACACAACGGGATTTTCAATCCAGGTCACATTTGAGCGCAATAAATTTACGGTTATCATTCACTGCCCTTCCCTCACCCCCCTGCTCAGCCGGCCAGGGAGAGCCAGAGACCAAAACAGGGCGATGATGTCAAAGAAGAAGGAAACTAACAAATTAAGACCAAACAGCAGGCGCCGGGTCGCCTTTCATCAGAAGCAGCTCTCAAGTGATCAGTGCGTCGCTTTCCGGGGTCCGCTCTCCAGAGGAGCCATGCAAGCGCGCGCTCGCCCTTCCCGCCCGCAGCACCGCGTCACCCGCGCGGCTCAGCCGGGCAGCGGCCCGGGACGCGGGGTCAGCGGCCTGGGGCTCCCAGGCGGGCGGGGTGAGCGGGGTAGCGGCGGGCGTCCCCGGGGCGGGGCCGGGGCGGGGCGGGGCGGGGGCTGGCGGTCCCAGGCGCGGGCGGCGCGAAACCTCCGTGACGCTTCCGCTCGACTTGGGCACCCCAGGGAGCCCGCGGCGCCCCGGCTGCAGGACGCGCCGGGAGCGCGAGAGGAGCTTTCGGGAAGCGTCTGCCGTGCGGGCGCGGCGGCGGCTGCGTGTGCCCCCGGAAAAGCAGCAGCTGCACTTAGCCAGCCGGCGCCAGCTCTGACTTTTACAGGAGCGGGAACCCACCTCCCCCAGCGCGCGAGGAAAGCAGAGGAGGGGGCTCCTTTCTGTTGCTCCAGCCACCCCGCCACCCTGGTGCTGCCGGCCACCTGCGGGAGGCGCTTCTCGGCGCTGATCCCCGGCGCCGCGACCGGCTTCCTTCGCGTCCGCAGCGCCAGCTCTCATCGCCGCTGCGCGCTGGGCACAGACAAGCCCGGCGCACGGCCGCCCTCCCTCCAGGGCACCTTCCACCTGCACCCCACTTCTGCGTTTAAAGAATTCGGGCCCGTGCAATCACAATCCTCTCACGTAGATCGCACTCGGAGGAGAGTGCTGCGGGAACCTCTCCCCCTAGTGTGCAGTTATTTATAGCTCAAACTCCTGCCCGAGTCTGCGTGAGCTCGTGCACCCCGCTTCGCCGCGGCGGCGCAAACTTTTCCTCGGGTCCCGCTATTCTCGAGTAATCAGGGCGGGGAGGCAGGGCTGACTGTTTCTAATCGCCAGTGTCAGGAGGATCAAATGCGTTTCTTTAGGGTGTGTGTGTTGGTATGCTGTTCTAGCAGAGATTTGTCCATCTGCAAACGCGTAGCCGTTAGCTCAGAGGCACGGCTTGCCCTGAAGGGGTTCAGCGTCAACGCAGATTGCAGATGTGCAAACTGGAGTCAAGAGGTCAGGCTGTTC
>RJWT010009147.1:0-25396 GCA_004365215.1 Cuniculus paca
GGCCGGCGTGTGCTGAGTCACCGCCGACCGCCGGCCCCCGGCCCCGGCTCTTCAGCAGCTCTTGGTTAAGTATCTGGGGAATAAACTGGCTCCCGTGGTCGCAGTTAGCCCATTTTTTTTTTTGGAACGGGTGGCGCCAGTGCCCGGATGTTAGGGGTGTCGTCTGTTTTAGCGCCCCGAGGCAGGTAGACAGGTATTTAGGGGTTACCTTATCGCGGCTTTCTACTGTCAGCTCTGCTGCTTCATCCCACGGGGTGAACTCGAACGAGCCACTTAAACATCTTAGCTATTAGTCTCCCATTATTTAGCCCCCCCTTCTATAAAACCCCATCTCTCAGGCTTAGTGTGAGTACTTACATAAGACTACCAGGTAAAGGCATACGTAGGCGATCAGAGTTTTTTTTCCCCCTATTACATCGTTTGCCTCCCACATGCAGACACCTGTCCTTGTGTTCATTTATATCCATCTATGTAAGTTTGAGATATGTTAAATATTGTCATTTGCGGTTCACCTTGACATTTTTCAGGTCAACTTCTGTTTTAAAAAAGACGACCCTGTGGAATTCTCATTAGACAATGTCAACCTGCTGGGTCTCCTCCGAGCATTCCCCTTACAGTCGGTAGCCCCTTTAGATACGATCGTTTTCTGGACTCTTCCGTAGTGGCCGCAGCTTCCCTTTTCAAGAATTACCTGTGCTGTTTGAACTTTTGCTTCTAAACTTTCTACCAAATCAATATCTGTTTTGTTTTTCCAAGAATTTTCTTAAGATCACATCTGGCCTATTTTTCCATCCTTCATGATATCTTACAGCTCATTTGTAAATGGATGTATGCACTCAAAGAATGTGTAACCATATAATTATTGTATTTTTCCTTGAAAGCCAGTGTGTTTTTGAACAGGATGGGAAGTGCGGTGCATCACTTAAGCCGATTCTTTCTTTCCTTCTTTCCTCCTTTAATCTTTCTTTCCCTCCTTCTCTCTTTTCTTTCTCTCTTTCTCTCTTTCTTTCTTTCCTACCAGGGATAGAACTCACGACCTCATGCTTGCCAAGTGGTGCTTACGCCGCTGAGCTAAATCCCCAGCCCTCTCATTCTTTCAGGACAGAGTCTCACTCTGTTGCCAGGGCTGGGCTTGGACTACCAATCCTCCTGCCTCATCCTCCCAAGTACTCCCCCTGGGATTACATGTGTGAGCTCTCTAACTGGCTTAGCCAATTTTATGTTACCTGTGCTTACAGTCCTTATTTATATGACCTTGACATCTTATTTTAGTAGAAAACTTCTATTATATGTCTGGTGAAACTTCTTATAGATACATAGTTTGCATTGGTTGCATCATCCAGATACTTTCTGAGAACTGGTGTGAATATAGAGTATAAAAACATTAAAAACTGAAGACCAGAGGGTTTTTTTTTTTGATTGAAGGAGAGGATATGTGGGTTTTTATAATATTTAAATCAATCTATGAGCCCCAACATGACAAATGTTTGAGTCCCATTTCTCTCAGTAGCAGCTTTTGTCTGCCACGTTTCCTTCCCTTCTGTCAGTATTTGCTGTCAGTGATTTAATGGATGCCAGTGGTTTGGAACAGTTGCAGAACTGAGTGGTAAAGAATTTTCATTTTAATGATGAAAGGATTTTGTCAGATACTTTGCACATGGGAGGAAACAGGTAGGCTTTGTCATTTCATCTGCATCCTTACACTAAAAGGAACCTTACCTATCCCAGTCTTGATGTAATGTAAGGTCTGTTGCATGAGATCATCCGTTTTTATCTTAGATCTTCAATGTTGTCTTTCAACATTTGCTCTTAAAATAGTCAGGCTTTTTCAGTTACCCTCTCCTCTCCTTTAATGTACTTAGTTGCCTCTTGCTTTTCAGTGTTTTGAAACCTGAAGTGTCTGTTGCTAACTGCATACTTTGTTTTTTTTTTTTTTTTTTTTTTTTTGCGGCACCAGGGATTGAACTCACGACCTTGCACTTGCTAGGTAGGCACTTTAGGCCACTGAGCTAAATCCCCAGCCCTTGTCTTTTTGAGATAGGGTCTCACTATGTCATTCAGGCTGGCCTTGAGCTCACTTTGTAGCCCAGGCTGGTCTTGAACTCACAACGATCCGCCTGTCTCAGCCTCCCGAGTGCTGGGATTATAGGCGTGAGCCACCATGCCCAGCTACCATACTTTAGTTTTTATTTTCCTTTTATTCTCGAAATTTCCTTATGATTTAACTCATCTAATTTTAATAGAATACTCTAATTTTAGTTTCATTACCAGTGGTTATATTTTTTATAACTACATATTTCTTATTAGAGGCGTCAATGTAGTACTTCTTTACATGTCAGGTATAAGCTTACAAATGCATGGTAGAGAAGAGTTAAGAGAGCCATTTGAGTGGCCCTGTAAGGCAGTTCGAGTGAAACAAATGGATATTCCATGGTATGATCCACATTCTACGTCTCCCTCATGCCCATTTTTCACCAAGTCCTTTCAATTCTTCACTTATCTCAGATTTGATCATTTGTCTTAATCTTTCCTGTCTATGCCATCCCCTGGTCTTTCCCCAGAATTGCAGTAACTGGGCTCCATATGACACATTCTCCAACCCCTGTCAAAATTCATTCCATATTCTTCCAGTCTCTTTAAAATGCAAACCTGAGGTTGCTACACTCCCATTTTATATTTCGAAGTCTTCCCAAAGTTCTAAATCCTTAATAAGGTTTATGGATTTGCAGGTCTCCCTTACCTCTTGTTTTATACCCACTTATTCCCTTGATATCATTGCCCTCACACGAGCTGTTCAGGTCTGTCAATTTACCAAGTTTCCTCCAGTCTATATGTTCTTTGTGATCACTTTCTCTTCTTACTTTTGCTTCTGGTTGATTCCTGCTCACTTTTAAGATCTAAGGTTTCAGACACTATCCTTCCAAACTTGGTAAGATACTCTTCTAATTTGTTTCAGAATATGCTGTTCTTTTCCTTTATTTACTTAGAACTGGAATCAATCTTAGTCTGTTTTGTGTTGCTATAACTAAATATGTGATAGTGGGTAATTTATAAAAAAAAAAGATACTGTTTTCATAGTTCTGGCATCTGGGAAGTCCAAAGTTGAGACTCCTGTAACTGTCAAAGGCTTCTTGCTGCGATATTTCCTGGAGGAAGGTGAAGGAAACAGTCCATGTGCTCAAGCAAAGGAGTGGAAGGGGACCAAATTCGTTCTTGTATCAGGAAACCAGTCCCATTCTTGTATCAGGAAATCACTGATCTCTCCCAGTGGCACTAATCTATTCCTGAAGGCAGAGCCCTGCTGGCCTAATCACCTCTTAAATGTCCCACTTCTCAAGGCCATTGCATTGGGGGTGAAGTTTCTAACATAAGAACCTTACTGCACACCTTTAAGCCATAGAAATCAGTTACTTTAATATCGTTCTCCTAGACTCTAACATCTGAAAACTGGGAATTTATCTGTCTTGTCCAGTTATCTTCCCAGCAGTAGTATAATGGGCACAATATACATGTAAGTACCAGTTACACAATAGGCTTTAGGAAATAGTTATTGATTACACTTTGTAAAGGTAGGCAGTAAAGATCAATATCAATTAAAAAAAAAGCTTAAAGAAGTATTAGAACTGAGATGGGTCCAGAAGGTAGCGTGGAATTATACTAAAGGAAAGATAAAGGCAGAGGAAGAGAGCATGAACAAAAGTATGAAGTCAGGAATAAACCAGGCAAGGTAATACATGCCTATAATCCCAGTACTCTGGGAGGCTGAAGCAGGAGGATCACAAATTTGAACCCAATCTGAGCAACTTTGCAAGACACAGACTCAAAAAATTTTTAAAAAGTAAAGTACTGCAGCAGCAACAACAACAACAACAACGATAATAATAATAAAAGGGTGAGGGTTGTATCTCAGTGTGAGGGCCTTGGGCTTAATCCCCTGTACCAACAGAAAAGGGGGGAATAAGCTCAGCGTTTATAGGTAGGGGTCTACCGTGAAGAGCACAGACTGAGGAGAAAGGCGAATTTGTCAGAAAGTTAATGGTGATGTGTTCTGTTTACCTGTTGCAGCCTAACGGACTGCTCCAACCTTAGTGGCATAAACAAGTATGACTTCGGTCTCACAGTTCTAGGTCTTGACTGGACTCATCTTGTTACTTGTTGCTCACACTCCAGGTAGATGGAGCTATTGCAAAGCCTCTTCACGTTGTTAGTGTACACTGCTGTCAGCAGGGCCCTCTGGAGGGTTTGTCTAAATGTAGGGTTTCCTCACACGTGGCTGGGTTCCTAGGGAGTCTCAAGAGAGCCGGAGGAGCACTGTTGTCTGTTTCAGCCTTGCTTTGGAACTCAGAGCAGTGTCACTGTGAGGAGATCAAGTCTACCCAGGGGTCCCTAAGCATACTTGCACAATCTTGAGCCATTAGCCAAGAATGCAGGGCCATGAATGTAACGCTGTTTCCTCAGGCTGTTTCGTAGAGTGTGTTTACAGGGAGCAGCAGTGAGAGTGGATAAAATGAAGCTTGCCTAATGAAAAATAAGACTCCGAAGCTCAGTGTTCAGCTGCAGTTAGGAAGTCTGTCAGTATAATTTATTAAGCACACTAGGTCAGAGGGGAAGAGCTCCTTGATTATTTCAGTGATTGATGAAAAACCGTCAGGAAGACTCAACATTTTTTCCTTTTGTTTTTTTAAGTCTTAGCAAAAGAAAGTAGTACATTTTTCAGCATGCTTTTAATTAAAGACAGCCACATGGAACCAACATCATTTTTAATACTGTTAAACATGTCCCAAATAGAATCAGAAACACCCACTTCAACTGATTTTTTTTTTAAATACCATACTGATTTTAAGAATTTGGCAAATAGCATAGAGATAAGAAAATAATTTTATGTATTTTTTTATTAGTATATGTATGCAGTACATGACATCCACGTTCTTTGTGTGGAGTTGGTACATGTACATAGCCCATCCCAGGTTTCCCTCCTCTCTTTCCCCCTTCCTTTATCTCCTGACCCCTTTCCCATTTGAGAAAGCCTGTCTTCCTGCTACATATTATCTATTTCTTATTTTGCTCTCTATTTATAATTTGGGTTTCTCATATAAGAGAAACCATATGATGTTTAAGCTTATTTGTGATTTATTTTACTTAACATTATGATCTCAAGATTTTTTTAAAGGAGATAGCTTATAAAGTCAAAGATTATCTGACCATGAAATAGAAGAGAATCAATAGAAAAATTGTTATACATATCAAAATTTGTTATGGTGGATAGCTATGAAATAAAAATATATAATATCCAATCTACCAAGAGTACCCATTCAAATATACAAAGATAAAACAATCCATTTATGAAAACGGTCAAAAATAGTTACAAAAAGTGAATCAATGTAGTCAGTTGAAAACTTGCTCTCTCTGCTGCAAGCATGTAACGAATAGGAAATAAGAAGAAAATGTCATTATCCGAATAGCCATGTTCAAAAATAAGAAAAGGAGATCTCTACTGATGAGAAGAGAGAGGCTTCCGCCAAAAGAGAGGAGCAGATGGGCCCGCAGCAGAGCATGGGAGTAGAACCCGAGGAAGCATGCTGCCCTGTCTGTGTGAACCTGGGGGTCAGAAACATACCATCTGCCACTGCCAGACACTGAGAAGCACCATCCTTGTTTTCTGGGTCTAGAGCCAAGATACTTCTATAGGACCTGTTCCAGAGGGCTGAAGCCAGAGTGAGATTCTGTATCCAGGAACATGACAATTCAGGACATCTAAGAGAAATAGCATAGAAGATGAGTTTTCAGCAAAGAATCACAAAGCACCACCAAAGTGATGAAAACATGAACAACTAAAGTGGAAAATGAAAAAGTATAGTAACAACTCTTGTATCGAACGCTACCATATGTGAAGCACTAAGTGTGAGCTTTATTCCTTACACTAATCCTATAAGTAAGTACTATTTTTTTTTCAGAATGGTGAAAGAAAGGTACAGAGATTAATTTGCCCAGTAATAAAGCTAAAATTTAACCCTCGTAATCTGGCTTTTGAGTCACACTCGTAACCACTCTGTTGCTGCTTGTTTACACTTCAAGAAATAAATATGAGACCAACCTCAACAGCATTACGAGTATAACCTTAAATAGGTAAAGTCAGGAATAATAGCCACAAAATAAGAAATGGATAAAAGCCAGCATTTAGTTCATGAAACAAGATCGAGTGATTATGGGGAGAAATTGAAATCTTAAAATAGAAGTAAATTTGGCAAATAATATGAATAATAGATTGGATGTAATTGAAGAGCAAAGTATTAGTAAATTGTACTATCCAAACTAAAATGAAAAAGAGATGGGCTCTCAGTTTCCAGTCAACCTGTAGAAAGGGACCAGGTTTACTCCTCCTTGAAAACAAAACCCAGGTAAACTTTACATTACAGAGGTTTTCAGGACAGTAGGTGTTGGGCACAGAAGGACAGTGAGACAGGAAACAAGTGAGGCCTCTGTCGCACCAGCCCACTGCCTTCAGAGAGTTTCTAAGCTTCAGTGCAGTGGGGGAACCCAGAGGACACCTGAGTTGGACAGGAGCTTGAAGGACAGGGTGACCAGCACAGGTAGGGTTTGCAGGACAGGGTATCTAAGAGGGAGAAGAGAACTTGTACAGACTGAATTCTGGAAATCTGTAGAATGCTCCTTGAGTGTTGAGCAGAACCATCCAAAGGTTAGGGGAACAGTAGTACACTGTGCTCACCCAGGGCTCAGCATTGTGGCATTCTGCCTGAGAGAATAGAAGACAGTTGCTGAAATACTAGAGAACGGTGCTTGGCTCAGTACCAGAAATAATCAACCCTATCCTAAGCAGCATCTCTGGTTCTGCCAGAAAAGTTTAACAAGTCCTGGAAAGATCAGTTTCCATATAACCATCCTCTCACAAGACTTAGAAATATTTGATACAAAAAGTATTCAGTACCCAGCAAAGTAAAATTGGTAATATTTGACATCTTTGAGGATTACAAGATATGCAAAATAGGAAAAGAGGGCCCTTGATGGGAAAATGCAATGAATTAACACAAAAATGACAGATATTCAAATTAGATGAGCGCAGTAGGACTGTACTCTATTCAGAAGGTTAATGGAGACATGGAAGATACAAAACTCAGATTTCTAGAGATGAAAGTGAGTATCTGATTTTAAAAAGTGGAAAGGACCCATTTCATGAACATCATGAATACCATGATTTTGGTAACTTGTCCATTCTTCCCAAAGTAGTGTGTTATTTTCATGAAATTCTAATCCCAGTGGAATATGCTACCGGAATGGATGAAAAAGCCTAAGTTTCCCCAAAGAATAAGAGCACTTATATAAATAAAAGATAAAAGGAATCTAATCTATTACATGAAATTAAATTTTAATGAAAAATATGGCTCTGACACAAGATAAACATGCAACAGATCTGTATGGGAATTTGTGTAATAAAAGTGGCATCTTGGTTGAGGAATAAAGGATAAGTTATTCAATAAATTGTGCTGGACTGGCTTATTGTGAGATGAAAAGTTAGAATTTATCTTTTATGCAGAGTCCAGGGAACTTAAGGGGAGTGGGGATAAATTCCAAGTGTTAGAAAAAATTGCTGGTGAGTAACTTTTCATAAGGAATCTTTCATAAGGAATAACTTTGTAGGTATAATGCAAGGGAAAATGATACAGGAAACATTGGACAATATGTTGGTAATTGACTTTAAGAATTCTAAACACACTCTGGGAAACAACCAGTATTAAACAAATTTCAACAGAATCATTGTATTTGCATCTTGTAATAGAAGAGGTTCTTGGAAAATCAATTTGGTAACCTAAGTTCTCCTCTATACTAGCACTTCTTGTGTCAAAGACAGAAACTTCTGTAAACTACCATAACATACAGTACTGTAAGAAGTTAAAAACTACTAGCTTTCATTTTTTATCAGATTTAACAGTATGGTTATTCTATCAAAGTTTGTAAAGACTCCACAAGCCTTAAACATTCCTGACCGAGCAGTTCTACTTTTACATATGTATCCTAATGAAATAAAATTAACCTTGTGCGTACAGGTAGGTGCTTATCAAACTATTATCTCAGTGGGGGAAACATGAGAGCAACCTAACTCTTAAAAGTGTGTTATTTTTATGAACTGAAATTTATGCAACTAATTAAGTCTTTATCAAAGAGTTAGAAAATAAGGTATTTAGAATAATTCTGATACCGAATGAGTGGTAGAATATACCCTAAGGAATAAAAGGTGATTATGTCAAGGAAGGTTGTAAGTTTACTTTTCAGATTCTAAAACTTAAGACACTATTACATGCTGAGTCCAAATCTTGAGATGTGCTGGTTTCTTTCCTTTTTTTTTTTTTTTACATTTTTAAAAAGTTTGATTTTAAAGAGAATAAAACCAAACTAAATAAAAAAGAATAAAGCCAGTCAAAACAAAACCATGAAAGTGATACAGGACTTCAGAATAAGATGATAGGAAATCAGCAGTGGCTACCATAATGCCTTTATCTTCAGAATAACTGCCTGTAGCATCAGACATAAAATCAAACAGAACAGAATAAAACCAATCAAAACCATGAAATCAATACAGGACCTCAAAACAAGATAATAGGAAATCAACAATGGCTATCATAATATATCTTATTATCTTCAAAATAGCTCCACATGTCATCAGATCAAATAAAACAAAAATCAAACAAAACAATGAAAGTGATACAGGACTTTAAAACAAGATAATAGGGAATTAACAATGGCTACCACCTTCAGAAGGAAATCACCCATTGTTGCTATATTGCATATTGTTATCCTTTAAATGCTCAAACTACCACCTTTAGGCCTGCAAAGTCAGTCAAACAATATAGGCATTAAGTTGTTTTTTTTACTTCAGTGGCTATCATCTCAGCCTGTGTTCCTCCAAATCAGCTGGTTGCTTGGGGAGGGCGGGGGCTCAGCACTTCTGTCTCCCAGCCTACATGCTTACAGGCTCACAAGAAGGGGTTGGCCTGGCTTATAACTGCCGCTGGCTCACAGGAAGAGGTTAGCTTCTTGGTTCTCTTCCCCAGATGTATGGCTGCCACTGGCTCACAGAAAGGGGTTGGCTTCTTGGTTGTCTTCCCAGGATGCTTTTTTTTTTTTTTTGGGAGACACAGTCTTGCCACGTAATTCAGGCTGGCCTTGAACTTACTGTGTAGTATAGGTTAGCCTCAAACTTACTATGTAGCACAGGCTGGCCTCAAACTCAGCAATCTTCCTGCCTCAGCCTCTGAAATGCTAGAATTACAGGTGTACCCCATCATGCCCTGTGCTAGTTTCTTGATATTGTGTGGAACCATATGAATTGAAAACGATTTGCACATATTTTAAATATGGTAAGCTTTTTAAGCTTTTTTTTTTTGTATCTTTTTTCAGTTCTGCTTGAGATTTCAAAAATTTTGAATACTGGCTTAGATATGGAAACTCTGTCTATTTGTGTACGACTTTGTGAACAAGGCATTAACCCAGAAGCTTTATCGTCGGTCATTAAGGAGCTTCGCAAGGCTACTGAAGCACTAAAGGTTAGAAATTCATGCATGTATCAGTTCATTCTGAAAAGGGCTGTGTTTAGACAATGATTAAGGATGGAGTTACATGCAAGGGAATTAAATGATTAAACTACGAACAGCATCCGGAGATTCTAAATACCACCAGAAGCTTTGCAACTTTGCAGATCACAAAAATTACTGTCATAGATCATGTTATCTTTTTCCAGAAACCTCTGATTTTTATAATTGTATCATGTAATAAGTAGAATTTTTTTTGCCTTCTCAAAAATAGGTATATGACACAATCTCTGGTACTGATGCATATGACCTCATTTAGAAATAGTGTCTACACATGTAATCATGTTAAGATGAGGTCATATTGTATGAGGGTGGCTTCTAATTCATTGGACACAGATCCACAGAGACAACATCATACTAGCAGAAAGGGGAAGAGCCCTTATAATGTGAAGGCAGAGATTAGAGTGATGCATGTATAAGCCAAGGAAAGCCACAGGTGATTACCTGCTGTCAGAAGGCTAGGAAGATACAAGGAAGGACTGACCCTTCTCTAGACTCTTCAGGAGGAGCATGACCTCCTAATACTTGTGTTTTTGGGCTTCTGGCTTCTAGAAATAGGAAAAAACAAATTTCTGTTGTATTCAATTGTCCAGATTCTGGCACTTTGTTATACAGCCTTGGAAGTCTAATTCAGATTTTAATACTGGAAAGTGGGGTGCTGCTGGAACAAAAATTTGTTTTGGAATTGGATAATAATTAAGAAGATTTAAGGTACTTAATGGAAAAAGCTTACATTGCCTCGAAGAGACCTGAAGGAACTGAGAACATTAAGGGTGGCTCTAGCGAGTGCCCAGGAAGAAAAGACGAGAGCTGTAGGAAAAGCGTTAGTTGTTCCAGAGAATACATAGAGCATTAGGGTTGGGGTCTTGCTGGAAGTATAAATGTTAATGGCAATTCTGGGGAAATCTCAGACACAAGAACACTTACTGGGCACTGGAGGAAAAGTGATCATTATATAAAGTGACAGAACTTGGCTGAATTATGGTATACTGTTGGGAAGAAAGAGAATGTATAAATGATGAACTTGGACACTTAGGATATATAAACAAGGAACATGGATCCTTAGCTGAGAAAATTTCCAAGCCAAATGTGGAAGGTATAGCCTGATTTTTTGGTGCTTATAATAAAATGAGAGGAATGAAAAATTGAGAAAGCAATTGCTAAGAGAATGGAAATGGCATTTCAATTGAAAAACTTTTGTCCTGTCTGGATGACATGTGTAGGCAGGTCTAGCAATGTGGCCAGGCTACCTTTTGCTGGAGGGATGAGGTGTATGATATGCCCAGTTGTTTTGGTTACTTTTCTCTGGTTGCTGGGACAAAACACCTGACACCCAAAATTAGGGAAGAAAAGGCTTATTTAGCTTACGGTTTTTGGTGGTTTCAGTCCATAATCAGCTGGGTCCAAGGCAGAGTGGCATGGCACAGGGGCAATACTTCAAGGCAGCAGCCAGAGCAAAAAAAAGAAAAGGCAAGCCTCTTCTCTACCCTTAAATTGTACACAGGCCACCCCCCCTCCAAGGGTGGGTGCAGCACTCACAAAATGTCCTTGCCCTTCTTTGCACAGGATGAGGATATTTACAAAGTAAGAACCCTGGCTCTCTGCTGAGTCTCTCAGTTAAACTTCTAAACTTTTCAAGTGGACACAATGTATTAACTATAAGACCAGTCATCCCTCTCAGCACAAACACTGCCTACTTGGGCTGAAAAGAACAGAGTGAAATGAAGGAAAGCTGTCAGATTGCTGGAGTCCTACAAGGTGGTAACTTAGCTGTGAGTATGTGTTGTCCTCTTATAGTCTGCAGGTACCGTAGCCACAGTGACCATAGAGGACTGCCTGTCTCCAAGTTCAAACTAACCACCTTTTATTACTAAGATGGAAGCAGGAAAAGTATCCGGTTTCCTTTCTTGCTTGCACACACACTCTGACTTCCATGTCTTGGTGATTTTATTTCCATGTTTTTATAGCACCAGTTCATGTATAATGAAACTTAAAGTTGTTCGGTTAAAGTCCGTTCAACAACAAAGTGATTCCTTTTTTTCTTACCTCTAAGAAAATAGGACTATAAGAAAAGTGTGACTTCCTTATCTTTCAGATTATTTTCTAAAGATTTCCAAAGTTTGAGGTTATTTTTGTGGATTCAGATACTTTTTGATTATTAAATCTAACATGGAAAGTAAACATATTCACAGAGAGAAGATCCATTATGAAATATGCACTCAAGCTGGGCATGGTGGCACATGCCTGTAATCCTAGCACTCAGGAGGCTGAGGCAGGATTGCTGTGAGTGTGAAGCCAACCTGGGCTACATAAGTGAGCTTAAGGCCAGCCAGTGCTGCATAGTGGGACTGTCTCAAAAAAAAAAAAAAAAACAGAAATACGTACTCAGCTATCACTATCAGCACCCTACAAAGCATGTGTCTCCTTCCTGCCCTCTTCTCCAGTAATGTCTTGACCTTTGTAGTGGACTCTTTCTCAGGTTTTTCTAAATAAACATAGATCTCTAAATACTACAGTTTAATTCTGTGCAATTTTGAACTCCATATAAATGGAATCTTGTAACAATCTTTTTATCAGATTCTTTGATTTAAGGATTGTCTGTGGAGTACATTTATGTTGTATGCAGCTGTTAAGGCATTCCTTTTCTCTGAAATATGCTTCATTCTACAAATAAACCACAATTTTTATCCTTTTTTTGAGAATAGAGCTTTCCATTGCAGGGCTGTTACAAATAATGATGCTTTGGGTCTTGTAGCCTGTCTTGCTGCAGGTATCCATGCATTTCTGTTTGATGTGTAACTAAGAAGTAAAGTTGCTGCAGCATAGGTTGGGTGTAGCTTCCACTTGAATAGACAGTGATCCCCAAACTCTTCTTAAAACAGTTGTATTGATTTGTATTTCAATCAGCACCATGTGAGTTTCCCTTCCCTCCGCTCTTCGCCAGTATTTATTGTTGTGTGCCTTTAAATTTAGTCATTCTTGGACAATGCATGTGTTCCTCATTTGGCTGTATATGCATTTCTGAATACCAGTGAAGTTAAAGGCATTTTTTTGGCCAGGTTTTATGGTAGGTCTCTTTTCAAATCACTTATCCATTTTTCAAGTTATCTGACTTTTTAAAATTCAGATATGTGGCTCTCATAGCAGAAAGAAAAATCACCAAATAATGTAGTGAGAATAGCCTGTATTTGTGAAGAGTGCTTTCTTTATAAGGCATTAGGCTCTAAAGGCTGTTGTAGCATTATTTCCGTTACTCACACGGTGATAGTACTACAGTAGTGCTGTGATAGTGTGCTACTAAGGAAACCGAAGCTGTGGTAACTGACTCCACATACTTACAGTTATGTGGTTGAGCTGGGATTTTAACTTGGGCTGTGTGACTTGAGAGTTGTTTGCTTAACTACAAAGCTTTTTCCTACAATAAAATCTAAAAACTGATGTGAGCTATCTATTTGAGAAAGGATAAAATAGTTATTTGAGAAAGGATAAAATCTTATAAAACTGTTCTGGAAGCAGAACAGTTCTTGGTCTGTACATGGGAACATTTCCTTGGTTCAGTATTTTCTCAGAACTGTTGATAAAAATAAAAAGTATTACAGACTTTTATCGTTATGTTTCAGAAGTTGTAGCAGATTGTTTCATACACATCTTCTACAACTACATGAACTTTTGTTATTATATATATATGTTTTTTATTTTTTGTGTTTTTTTGTCTTTTTGAGACAGGGTCTTGCTATGCAGTTCAGGTTACCCTGAGCTCACTTCGTAGCCCAGGCTGGTCTCGAACTCATAATGATCCTCTTGCCTTAGCCTCCCAAGTGTTGGGACTACAGGAGTGTGCCACCACACCCGGCTTGTTGTATTACATTGAAGTTTGAAAGAACAGGCAATTTTGGTACTGTTCTGCATTCAAGAGTTGTGGAGAGGAACTCTCTTTATGTAGCATTTTCTTGATACTATGTAACCTAGGGAATTCGCATAGGATGTTTAGAAATCCCTATTTGACAACTTTTTCAGCCTTACACATTCTTTTTATAGACCATAGTGAAAGGTGGGAGGCAGAACCAATAATAATATCAGAAACTATTTATCATTTGTATGGAAGCTCAATCTTTTACACACAGAGATGCTCTAAAACACCATCTTTCATGATTTAAAGTCAGTATGCCAGCATCTCATTGAACCTAAGAGCATGGAGATCTTCAAAGGTTTCTAGCTAAGAAAAAAATGTTGTCTTCTTTAGGATAGTTCATGTAATCTGTGTAATTTATTTTATTTTAAAGAGAAAAAAGAAAAAACAAATCAAGAAGCAAACCTAAAAAACAACAACAGCAAAATGACAACAATAACAATAAAAACCAACAATAGCTATATAGGTTTTCAAAACAAGATGATTAACAATGGTTGTTATACTGCATATTGTTATTTTCAGAATAGTTGCTCAGGTTACCAGATACAGGAATAAAACAAAACAGTAAAATGGAACAAAACATTGGATTTCAAAAATAAGACAGAAGGAAATCCCTCACAGCACAGTGCACACTGCCATCCTCCAACTAGATGCCCAGACCACCAGCCCTAGGCCTGCAAAGTCAATCAAACAACACAAGCATCAAACTATTCCTTTCTCCTCAGTTGCTGTCATCTCACCCTGAGTCCTCTGAGTCAGCCAGTTGCTTGTGGGGAGGGCATGGGAGGGAAATGTGCTCTTCTGGTTTCCCAGTCCACACACTGAGAACGCGTGCTTTGTCTTTTTGCTGAGTCTCTTCCCAGTCCCCATGGCAGAGCCTGGCTTGTGGGACGGCGTGGTTTGTCTTCTTACTCTGTAATCTGTATAATTTTTATAAAAGTCATGCATGTTCATGATCTAAAAATATTTAAATCAGAAAAGTAAAAAAAGAGAACCAAAAAACCATTCAAGATCACAAGAGATCGTGATGCTATTGATGAACACCATTCCAAATAGTCAAAATACTGCTTTAAAAATAAAAATACGCTTAATTTCACCGAACCGTGAAGTAGTGCTCTGTCAGTTTGGTTCTCCCTGGATTCCGTGCTGTCCTCTCCTGATTGCTGCTGGGGGGATGGATGGGTGGCTGACTGGCTCAGCACTGTGCCAGCCAGATTTGACTTTCCCTGGTGACTTCTTTACAGACTTCATGAGCATTCCAGCTTATTCTTGTCACTGCTGCTGATGAATTTTTGTCATATTTTATGTTTATTTCTTTTGGTATTGAAGTTAGGATAAAAAAAACTTTCTGCTGCATTCTACTGTTTTTACCTTTTTTTTTTTCCTTTTTGGTGCCAGAAATTGAACTCCAGGACCTTGTGCTTGCCAGGCAGGTGCTTATGCCACTGAGCTATATCCCTGGCCTGTGTTTTTATGTAGAATTCCTAATATTTAGTTAATTTTATGGTATCTGTCTCTTTTTTTAGACTTTGTAAAACATAAACAAGGAACATCTTGAAATGTTGCAAGAACTGTAGATCTGAGACAAATTTTCTTTTGCTCCTTAGTTAACGCTATAGAAAATAGTAACAACATTCTATTATTTTGCCTTTCACTTTCACAGATTCATAGTGTTGTGAAATCATTTATATGATTACGCATTAAGAACCTAATTTTTTAAATTAAGCTTATCATGTCCATATGGCATTAAGAAGTTACTGTTTAGGTGAGTGAATAGGTTCTTTTTTTTTTTTTTTTAAAGTCTGTCTAGAAATACATACCAAGTCATTTAGCAATGAATGATAAGGTGTCTGGTAATTTCTTCAGCGTCATCTGGAAAAGGGTAGTAGTTGGAGGTTTAGGCAAAACAGCATTAGCCAGATGTTTATTACCCTATTTTGCTCTTGTTTTCTCCACTTTGTATAATGTCTTTTTTTCATTCTTAATTCTGTTTTTGCACTATAATAAAACATAGGGAGCAACCTAATGAAGGGTATGGGACCAAGTTGTATCATATTTTAATTTTGCAATAGGAGTACACTTTTATATGTTTTCTAAGTATATTTAAGATGATACAGCTGTTTTCTACTTTAGCCTAGCAGTAAGTTCATGAGGTAGTCGTGATGTGCAGCAAAAATGAAGAGCACTGTATTAATCCTGATACAAGTAGCTCAGTTATATGGGGCAATAAAATTCTTTGTTAAATACAGTGTAGTATTGACTAAATGTATCTCCCTGGTGTGTCTTTCTCTGTCATTTTTTTAATAATGAGTCTTATTTTTGTGTTCTAGGCTGCTGAAAATACGACAAGCTGACTTTCTGGAGAAATCTTGATAAGATTTGTCAAGCTCTGCAAGAGAATTTGAAGATTGCATTGTAGTCAAGAATGTACAGTAAAATTACTGCATGCAGCAGTGTAGAAAAAATTTTCCTTTTAAAAAGAATTATAAAACCATAGCTTTACAAATCAACGGAAAGTGGCTTACACAGAGAACTCTCAGATGTGTTTATATCGCATCTTACTCATCTTTTTAAATGGCCCTAGTGCTTTGGCGTTGCTGTGTTCACAGTTATGTATTCCTTATTTATAGCTCTGATAGCTTTAATTTTCTAAGCAGTCTGTCTAGCAGCTGTGCACATCTGCTGTGCCTGGTTGAAGTATAGTGGAACCCATCAGCAAGGATGTGCGGTAGTTATGACTTGTTG
This sequence comes from Cuniculus paca, assembly GCA_004365215.1. Lineage (NCBI taxonomy): Eukaryota > Metazoa > Chordata > Mammalia > Rodentia > Cuniculidae > Cuniculus > Cuniculus paca. The sequence goes on from RJWT010009147.1 coordinate 16,261, forward strand.
ACATTTCCATTATAAACTTTAATTTTGAATTGTTTATGCATAACAAGTGTGGATTTATGTTGTGTTAGGCTGAAAGTTGACAGGATTTCAGCCACCATTTGTGAATTTTGATGTAGATGTCTTACGTATACCAGAATCTTGTTTTTAAAATAAGAGCATAGAGAACATTTCTTGTAATCGACTCTTTTAACAAAGACCATTTAGTTTTTTAAAAGTTTTGGGCAGTTAATAGTGTGAGCCAGTCATTTTTGTATTAAATAAAACTTCTAGAAACTTTAAAAATTTTAAAAGTACTGATAGTGCTTAGTGTAGTATTATTTTTTGTTTAAATCATTTAAATCTAATAGGAATATTGAGAGTTTTTCTAAGTTTTATATCCTATAAAGGCCTACAAAATAATTTATAAAATGAAATGTAGCCAACATGCAAAATTCCTTTTTACTTTTATTACATAAAAGTAATTGGAATGCTTACCTAATAATCTTGAGTGGTTATTTAAATCAGTAGGTGGTATGTTTCAACAGATATTGTATTTTCTTTTCTTTCTTTTTTTGGTATGTTTTAGATATACATAATGAATTTGTACCTGCACATGATATATCTTGCTTTTTTTTCCTATTGCCCTCCTTTCCCTTCACCCTCCTCCCCTCCTTATTTACAAAAGCTAACAAATATTATATTTTCTGAAGAAGTAAAGATTTATAGTCATTAAAACGAATTAAGTGTGAATCAGGAATTATAAGTATGGTTTCTAAAGTCCTTATTTGTCTTCACTTTTATCCTTGAAGTTATAGCTCGTCAGAGTGATGATTCAAGAATAAATTTTAGAAAATTTAGGATAGAATTAATTCTGTTCCTATAACAGAATCTCAGTGAAATTTTTTTGCAAAGGTAATAGGATTTAATCAGATTTTACTATTTCTTAAATTTTAAATTTTGTTAGATGCCATTTCAATGATGGTACAAGAATTCACTCTTCAGTAACATTTCTTTTTATTCAGATACCTGAATGATTTTAATAAGATTTAGCAATATTTAAATAGCCAACTTCTCTGGCATTAAAAAAAAAATGTTGGCTTTTGACTACTTTGACTTTTCAAATGTATGGCATCTTTACCAATTAAACTGAAGAGTCTTTTTGGCAGTGCAAGTAAGAAGACAGAGCTTATGAGAAGCATTTGACGGATAATAAACCTGGCAAATACTGTCTGTTAATTATACAATCAAAACTCTTTTCTCATACTCCAAATTTTGTGTATATTTCTGGGCCTTAAGAGTTGATGGTTTTATTTATGATTTTGTAGATTAAGTTATTTATGTATGAAACAAAGTAGGAAAATATATTGAAAAAGGATTATGTTTACAGAGGACTCTAGTGTGTCACATTTCTTAAATGTAAACATATATTTTTAATGGATACTTAAGTAATATTTGAGAAACCAAAACAACAAAATTGCAGTGTCATGTATGTGTCAGTGACAGAAATAAAGCCATTTTGATGATAATTGGCATGTACTTTTGATTTAATGTATTCTGTGAATTCAGTTGTGGGTAGTCGATAACTAACATGCTTAAAAGATTTAAACGTAGATTGTGTTTTTTACCGCTTAATATTCACAGTGTTTTACAACCCCTACCACTGTCCACCTATAGGACTTTCTCATCATCCTAAACTAAAACTATACCTGTTGAGCAGTAATTCCCTACTCTTGCTCCTTCCAACTCCTGCAGGTATTTTTTAGTTTCTGTTAATTTGATTATTCCAGCTACCCCATATAGATTGCATCATACAATATCTGTTGGTGTATCTTATTTTACACACCACAGTGTCTTTAGGATTCATCACTGTTATATATATCAGAATTTTGTTCCTTTTTAAGGATGAGTAATGTCCTTTGTATGTGTATTACCATATTTTGTTTACTCATCTCTCAGGACATTTGGGTTATTTTTACCTTTTGGCTATTATAAGTAATGCTTTCCTGAACACTGATTTGCAATGCAATGCCTGTTCCATTTCCCTGCTTTCAGTTCTTTTGCACTTATTCCCAGAAGTGGAAGAATGGGCTAGAGCAGGGTAGCACTATAAGCAGAAACTACTTAGGATGCTAAGACTGTGACCCAGGCAAAGCTGCTTAAATCCTGATAGATCCCAAAGATCCTACCAAAATCACATGGAATTTAATGGCAGGTTATAGGATATCGAAATAGAGACGAGACTGAAGTGACTGAGTTTCTAAGATTTTGTTTGTTTTTCTTATGAAAGTGATTTTTATTTTAGAAGTGTCATTTTTAACATACATACTAAATCTCACCCTTGCCAAGCTTCCAAACACCCTTCCTTTACTCACCTATAGTTTTTTGTCCTATAGCACTTAATCACTCTAATATTTGTTACATAGTGATTATGTTTATTTCCTGTCTCCCTCTATCTGAAAAAGCCCACAACAGTAAGGATTTTTCTTGGTTTTGTTCCTCAGTATCTTGAGAATCTTGAACAGTGCCTAGCACCTAGTAAGTTCTGACTACATGTTGGCTGATTGAATGGGTAGACTGGGCATCTAAGAGCCATTATCTACATGCTTGAAGAGGTAGTATCAGCCCCATGGCACATAATGAAGCTGAGGTACCAAATGAAAAGTAACTTTGGAAGTGGCAGTCAGGATTTGAACCCAAGTAAGCTGACTCAAGCTCACACACTTTAATGCTGTCTGTATACATCATGGGGTGGAAAGGGAGAAGCGAAAGGATATGGGAGATCAGATGCTGAGTGGTGACTGAGGCTTTGGAAGCAGGTGTTCATGACAGAAGACTAACGGTAGATGTTCATCATTCCCATGGTTGCCCCATTCATCCTCATCAGGGCTGTTGAAGATCATGGTGATCTAGTGGATTTTTTGGTAGCATCTCAGATCTATAGTACTGTGAAAAACTGGTTAAAACCACTCATTTTCTGTAAGTATTATACTTGAGAAATCTGTTAAAAATAGCCTCCCCTTTTTTTTGTGCTCATATATACCAAGTTAGAGTATTCAACATGTTAAAAAAAAAAAAAAGATGGTGCACCTCACAACGCTAACAGGCAGCCTCAAGAAATTTTAACAAATGGCAATGTCCATCAGGATGGAGCAGAATGTTGAGGTGTCTTGTGGGTTGCCAGTAGTTTAGTGGAAGTGCAGGCATGTGAAAGCAGTCCCCATTATCACCTCTTAACTACTGAGAGCAATAAATCGCCAGCTGTACACTTAGGGAGTTACATCAAAAGCCTTTAAGTAGGTGGTTCTGATAATTGCAGTTGCAAAGGTAATGCTGAAAAACTCTGTGCCTGTTAAATGCTTTAGAGGTGCCTGTCTGCCTATTCCCCTACTAGCAAATGGTCTTTCTACTGTAACTGCTAGGGCTTATATGTGAATTTGCTGACTGCTATACATTGTAATATCTAAATAAACTAAGGTAAGTTTTATGAAAACAAATTACATCTGATGCAATCTAAATAGCCAGTTCGTTAAACTGGTCTAAGCTATCACCCAGTGTCTTGTCATTTCACTAGAGGAAAATGTACTATGACTGCTCTGGGAAGAAACAGACTTTCCAGTTTTTCTAATTTTTATCAGTATTTGTTAGTCAAGAAATATCGGATGAACCTCCAAGAAAAACAATAGCAATGGTGGAAATTGACTTGCTTGTGAGGAGATAATATGTTTTGATTTTTGTGTTTTTGTTTTTTGAGCCGGTTTTACTGTGTAATTCAGGCTGGCTTTGAACTCATGGCACTCCTGCTGACTCAGTCTCCCTAGTGCTGGGATTACTAGCATGACCCATCATGCCTGGCTGTTCTGAAAACTAAATGATTGTATACAGGCAGCTTGTATGCAGACATGTAAAGTACATTTCTCTCAACCCCATTTTTTCTGTTGTATCAGAGTTTCACCTAGAGTCTCTGCGTCTGTGCCCCCAATGTTGACATTTCCTGAAACATCTTTATATTGGATTTTTAACCCACATTTATATACAACTGAGTTATTATTTTTAAACATTTTTCTTTAAGCTCAGGTTTTAAAAATCTAGGGGACTGGGAGTGTAACTCAGTGGCAGAGTATTTGCTTAGTATACCTGAGGCCCTGGGTTTCATTTTCAGTGTTGCCAAAAAATAAAAATTTAGAAAGCTAAAAACATTTATTTTGAAAATTAAGATTTAAGTGACCACTTCATTTGCCATAGCCATGAAATGTTTACAGGAAACGTTAAATATTAAATGATATATTCGCTAGGTATTGTCCTTAAAAACAGATTCTGAGATGTTTGTTTAGCAAAGAAGCAGATGAGCAAATGTTAGTCTGAGACATAATACAGAACCAAGTTTTCTTTCAATGATACCAGAAGAGTTAGAAGAGTATTAAAAAGATTTTCATGGTAGCATTTATTGCAGTTTATGTGCAATGTCCCAGGTGTCACCATTTTTGGTGCTCATCCTACATTATGGGAAACCACTTAGTCTCTGAGATTTCTTTTGGCCCCAGTGCTTCATAGACACCAACTGGGATTCTGGCTGCTGTCATCAAGTCTGTTAATAGGTATGGTAAGGACAATATGCAGCTCACGGCGTTGTGAAGATTAAATGGAGCTGACGGGTGTGCAATCCATAGCGTACCACCGGGTGTACAGTAGAAACCAGACGAATGTGAAGCTATTTTTCTTATAAGTTAGCCTTACCCAGCAACTTAATTTCAGGAGCGGCTGCATGATTTTGCGTGATACATATTCAAAATGCACTTCTTTTTTCATCAGTGAAGGTAACTGTGTTGAGAAACTTTTTGTATACTTTTTTTGAAACTTAAAATTATTTAAATACAAGCATCTACTGTGTTTGTATAGGGAAAAAGAATAAGATACCATACTAATAAATATGAAAGATGTTAACATGTCCCTAAATTTTAATGTCAAGGCTTGCATAGCTAATTAGAGAAAAGAGCCCATAGGGATGAGAATGTGTTGGGAGAAAAAGTAAAGATTGTGAATAAATTTTAAATCTACCTTCAACCTTAAAAGAGCTCATTGTTCTCCGTTGCTTCTGATAAACCCAGTGGGAATAGCAGTGATCTTTGTTCCTGCTGAACACCAAAAACCATCATGTGAAATAGAAGTAAGCAGCTGGCTAAATGAAAGCTTCCTTGGATGTCTACCGTTACAAAGTTGTGGAAGAAGCAGTAACCAGGGGAAGGGGCTCTGTGAGGTTTAATTTGTCTTGGATAAACACCATTTCTGCTTTCCCCTAATAGAAATGGAAAGGATTTTATCAAAGCCACGTTCAGAAAGTGGGAAAGAGTATTTTGTGTGGAAATAGACATAAAAGTGCTTTAATTGCACAGCAACGGAACTCTGCTGAGCCGCTCTTCCATGAAATGTCCGTTGCACGCTGACCTCGGGGGGCCCTGCACTGTTAGGGTGACTGCTGTAGACTCACTCGCCCACTGGCTGCTTTAACACAAAGAGAACTGTGATGGATTATTATGACCCCTGTCCTGTGCCTTTCGGCAGTGTCGGGAGGTTTGGGAGTCTCTAGGGTTTTAGCAGGAAGTCTCGTTAACCAGGGAGCTCCGGACGGACCGAACTTGTGAAAAAGAAAATACCACCTTACCTGGGATCTCACGAGTCTTGTCTTTTGTCACTTGAAACATTCTGTGCTAGGCTTTGTCGTTTTTCTTACAAACACAGATCTGACCAAAGGAATCCATATTAAGATGTTTCTGAATAATGTATTTCCCCTCTCTGGGGAAAAGCAAGTCTTCGACACCATTTAACTTGAAAAAATGCAGCCAGCAAGGCTGTGCGTGGAGGTAGATCAGGGGGTGAGATTAGTGGGTGCAGAGTGATTTTAGGCTCCTGGCATCATTTGACTGCAGAACTCCTCATTCCTTTTAGCCTCGCAATACAAGGTCATTATTTTACATCAGCTGAATTCCGTCTCCTGATCCATGAATAGAAACTGTGGTTCAGGCTCTCCTCCCTTTGGCTTTGCCCATATCCTGGTTCTCCTCCATTTCAGATGTTACCTCTCTTCCTGTGTAACTATGTGCATGTAAGTCTCACACCACCTGTGACTCCTCACAATCTAACCTATAAGGCAGACTCTACACAATGCACTATGCTAGAAATGAGGTTGGAATACAGTGCAATTACCACAGTTCATCCAGAAAAACCACCTGGAGTTGCCTTTTATACACTACTCTAGTACCTCTAATTTAACACTTGTTAAATCAACCATCAAATTTCACTGCCAGAGCAGGAATGATCTTTGTAACTCTCCACTCTCAGAAAACCTGTTTTATTAATAAAAGATATTTCAGGCATAGGTCTGTAAGCCTTTTAATAAAGCAAATATTTGTATACCCTTTTCACAGATTCAAGAAAGTCCTAGTCAAGAGTGAGGTTTTAGGATTGTGCAATAAATCAATATGCTAGTCATCTTTAATCAAAGCCCTATTCACAGGATCTCAGATTCTCACACCTCTCTCAGTGTGGATATGCATTGATGCGAACTTAGAAAAATCAACTCCTTGTCTGTTGGGGTAAACCTGAGAAAGTTTCTGCTTTTGATCCTCAAAATTCCAGCACTTACACAGTGAATACTCAATAAATAGCAAATAAAAAATTAAACAGTCATAGAGAGGTGGCAATAATCCATGAAATCTTCCTGCTGCCATTACTGATAATCTTTTATCAGTGTGATCTGGAAAAGCAAGTTGTAGGCTGGCATATGCTGTCAATTTATATGAAATCTCTGCTCGTTCATATCTATGTTAGCTTCCTAGTCACATAGAATTGCCACAAAACATGGATGGTAGACTGTCTGCAAATTTAACCTAATGTACTAAAGCTAGTTCTACTGTCTTCTGTTTTTCCCTGTGAAGCACATTATAAGCTTCAAAAGGGCAGGCCTGGTGTCTAACTTAATGCCTGATACAGCAGTTGCTCAATTAAAAAGTTAGTAAATCCAGTGCCTCTCATATAACCATTTTCTTAATATTCAGTATACAACATCACATCCCATATACATAAAGAAAAACAGTGTAGTGCCTGTTATGAATCAGGCACTAGGTTAGATGTCATATACATTACTTAATAATTTTCATAGCAACCTTGTGAAGTATTAATATTTAGATTTTACAAATTTCGCACGTGAAATTTTTCTTTTTGGAATATTCTTTTTGTTTGACAAAATCACACTCAATCTTCAAGAATCAAATTTAAGCTGTAGAAAGTTAGTTCCCTGTTCTGGGTTGCCATTTTATTGATACTTTCATAGCAAGCAGTCTTAAAAATAGAGCTAGTATCTCCCACCAGGGTAGAGAGCAGATGTGTTTTCTAACGAAGGTAATACTGATAATGACAAAAATTGGACAGTTTTCCTAGCAGGCCGTTTTAGAAAACTGAGGGGGCTCCTGTGCTAGGTACAAACCCAAGGTATGTGGGGAGGTTCAGAGACCATTAGTCACCTCCATGGGACTTGGAAAGAGAAAAAATGTAAACAAGCAGCTTGTGGTGCCAGGTGTGCTATAATAATGTCCATTGTCTCTTACCCAGGTGCCTCACTTTCTCCACTGTCATCTTTGAAAGTATGGGAGATTAACTTTTCAGCTTTCAGGTAGGGTAAAATCTCAGACTTGTCAAAATTCTTGACAACTCTCTCCTTTGGGAAACCTTTTCCAACCATACCACCTTATACTGTCAAGTCTAAGACATTTGGCGAGAAGCAACCCACTGCACAATATACTTGTGAACATTTTTATTGTTTTGCCCTTGATTATATTCCCCTCAAGAACTGAAATAGATACTTTTAAAATGGTTATCATTTTTGCTGGAAATAGAAATTAGTTCTCATTTCATCAGTTCAACAAAAATGTGTTTTATATCTATAAAGCATAAAACATTATAATCACAATGGTTAGGTAATTATTTCTCTTGATGGTGTAGAAGCTCCTGACGCAATATCTAACCCTTCTTTTTTATTCTTTACCATTCTATATATCTTTTATGATTCTTTATTCAAGTATTTATTGAGCATCTACTCTGAAGACTGCATGCTTGTTAATTGCTGAGTACACAAGTGAATAAAAGGACTCCCTGCCTACAAGCAGCTCGTAGAGACAGGCACATGCAGTAGTAGGAGGAGGAGGTACAGCTCATTATGTGAACATGCAGAGGGACCACCAACAGGGCCTTCACTGCATGAGCTTTTGTACTTCTTGATATTTTCAGTAGCATTCAGTGCTCAGTAGATAGTGAGAAGAAGCATTAATAGCATGGAGTGGTGATCCAAACTAGAAAGCCTCGTTAAATCCCAGCTCTGAAATCTATGCGTAAACTCCAAAAGAACCCATCAAAGATTTGGCTGAGCTATATTAGAAATGATTGTTAGTAGGCTCTGGTTCTACTGTTGAAAAAGATGTATCACAAATGTTAAGTAAGTGAACATATATCCCAACAGGGATTAGTACCAGAGGCTAGAAAGATGTGCAAGGCATCCTCTGTACAATCATGGTGCTCACAGTCAAGTGAGGCAGATACACTGACGTAGACTCTCCAACCAGGGAGGGTGGCGGGAGAATTGAATGGAACCAGAAATGCAGGTAACAGACCTGGGGAGCTCACACCACTGGGACCAAGGGAGTTTCCTGCATGGGAATGGCATTTGAGCAGATATTCAAAGGGCGAGGCAGAAAACAGGGTAAACAACCCAGGAAAAAAAGCAAGTGCATATTCTTTTTTAAAAAATCAAATTAATTAATTTTTAATAAAGAGTTGAGAGAATGGTTCATATAATAGCAACTGGAACGAAGGGCACTATTGAGAGAGTGAATGGTCAGAAAGAAAGTTTTGTTCCTTGCCTTCCATAAATATTAAGCAAAAATTGCTGGGGCGAATATAGTACACTTGAAAAGACAAAAACATAGATTTTGTTCATGGCCTAATGGCGAGGGAGATCATCTAATTTTAAATAGTTAGCAATGCTAACAAAGCACTAAGCAAGGAGGGTCTGAAATGCCACGGAAGTAGACTCTGGCGTTATTCATGAGGTGGAAGAGTCCCTGAACGGTGCCGTCTGACACGTGAGAAGAAGGGGGAGTGTTGGCAA
>RJWT010009148.1:0-25437 GCA_004365215.1 Cuniculus paca
CCTACCAAAGAAACTAGATATTCCCTTTATAAGATCTCGTTTGGCCAGCCCCCCAATCATAGGTCAAACCAAGGTTGGTCATTGTGAACTAGGGGAATTGACCCTAAGAAGGTAGATGCAGGCTTTGGTAATAGCCATGCAAGATATCTGTGGCTGGGTAAAAGAGAAAATGTGCGTAAGTCTGACAGACCTACTATACACCTTCAAGCCTGGGCACTTTGTTTGGGTCAAGAAGTGGAATTCAGCCACTCTGGGACCCATGTAGGATGGCCTCCATACTGTAATCTTGTCCACAACCACTGCTGTTAAAGTTCCAGGAATGGTAGTTGGCTCCACCACAGAATATGGAATGTGGGGATACCACACGTCTATTTAGTGGCCATGCCTGAGCTTATTACCAGTGACACCACAAGGACCTCACATCTGCTTGCCCAACAAGCCTCAAGAAATGCTATTTGTCAAAATAGGCTGGTGGTAGATTACCCCCTAGCCCAGGAAGGAGGGGTGTGCGGGAAGTTCAGTCTAACTAATTGCTGCCTAGAGATTGATGACAATGGAAAAGTCATTGAAGACATGCCCGAATTCAGAAATTGGACACATGTGGCACTGACTGTCCCCCCACCTTACCAACGGGCTGGGTGAGGAGGCCATGCTTATGGTGTAATAGTACAGGTGCTTCCTGCCCTGCTGCCTAGACTGGAACCAGTTGTGTTGCTCCTCACTCCCTCTAGAAGTGTATGCTCCATGATGCTGCCATGCTCAGGACATCTTTGATCTCTTCATCAGAGTTGCTGTGGTGGACTTTGTTTTGGAATTCTCAGGCACTAAAGGGCTTTGTCCATCATGGGGTGTTGACTTTTGGAAACAGCTTAGGGATCTGAAGTGTTAAACTAAGGCCTAAAACGTGTGACCCAAAAGCAACCATCTGTGACTTCTGAATTACAAGGCTTCCTCTATGCAGTATAGGTTGCCTCCAAAAGAGTCTCAGGAGGGCACTGTTCAGGGTACTTCCCAGTCAGGAGGCAGGTGGCACTTGGCCAGCAGTGGCATGCCCAGGTCCACCCCAGGCTGTCCCAGTGAAGCACTAATGCCCTGACTCCTGGAGTATGGATCCTGTCACCTCACAAGGCAGCCTTGTCCTCAGAAGCAAGGACCAGCAGGAGTTGCTGGGGTAGCCCCAATGTGGTTCCAGAGCAGGGACTTGTAGGTGCTGGATGTCTTTGCTCATATGTAGTCCTGCTCCCCACAGCTGCCTTCCTGTTATTAATCCAGGGTCTTGCGTGCTAGTCAGGCTGTGGTTCCCTGTCTCTGGTTTCAGAAGACTTTTTCATTACCTACTTTTCAAAGGTAGTATTAATTCAATAGGGATATTGATTCTCTTTTTTATATTTTATAATCTGTTACTTTTATTTTGAGACATGTCTCAGTTACATTTCTCATCACTGGGACACGATACCCAATACTTGAACTTAAGCGAAGAGAGGTTTATTTTGGCTCATGATCACAGTTCATGGTCAGCTGACCCCAAGGCAAGGTAGTGTGGCAGTGGGACATGACAGAGGAGTCACCGTTCATGTCATGGTGGCTGGGAAGCAGAGAGAATCAGGTGAGGAACCAGAAAGGCAAGTATACCCTTCCAACTCATGTCCACAGTGACCTGCCTCTTCTGACCTAATCCCTCCTGCTAACAGCAAGTCAGCTATCATACCCCAGTAATCCAGTCACCTTTCAAAAGCTCACCCAGGATCGAACTGGGCTTTGGGAGACTTCTAGCTATAAACCATAACATTTTACCTCTGGCCCCCAAAAGACCGATGCACATCTCTTTATGCAAAATGTGTTTATTCCATCTCTAAGGGTTGCCACGCCCTTGCAGTTTCAGCATTGCTGAAAAGTCTGTGTCAAAAGTCTCCTCTGAGACTTAAGGGAAAGTCTTAGTGTGAGGCCCCATGAAAATCACAGTTAAATACTGGTGACATTGTTCAACAATGGCAAAGGGTAATCATTTCCATTCCAATGGGGAAAAATAGAGGGATAGACATGAGTGGGACCAAAGCAAGACCAAAACCCGGCAAGAATTTCAGGTGTGGTGGCACACACCTGTTACCCCAGCACTTGGGATGCTGAGGGAGGTGGATCACTGAGAGTTCAAGGCCAGCCTGTGCTCCATAGTGAGTTCAAGGCCAGCTTGAACTACATAGTGAGAACCTGTCTCATACAAACAAGCAAAACCAAGCAGAGTAAACATTAAATCTGCAATTCCATGTCTAGCACCTGGGGCAAGTTGTGGCAATGAGATGTAAACTCCATAGGACCTCGGTGGCCCCAGCCCTAGGGCATTACTGATGATTGCATCCATCATGTCCTCTCTCTTGGGCTGGCTTTGCTCACTTTTCACAGCTCCTTCAGCTATTCAATGTTCCAGTCTTCACCAACTTTCTAGGGTCCCTCTACTGCTTCTGGCTTCATAGTCTCAGCTTCATACACTTCCCTCTCAGGGACACACTGCGTAGCCTCCCAGGCCATGTTCTGAAATCTGGGTTGACGCCTTCCTGACCCCATAACGCTTGCATTCTATGTACCTATAATACCAGCACCACATGGGCAATGAATGGCAAGGTCTGCTGCTAGCTCAAGCAGTAGCCAGGCTCTATTGTATCATGAATGTAGAGTCCTCTGAGTATCTGGATGACTGAGCAGTGTGAACCAAATCCTGGAGAACAAATTCTATAGGAGGTTGTTCTCAAGCACAGTGCTCTGGGGCTCTCTTCTGAAAGCAGAGTTTGGGGGGGAGTGTTCCTCACATACATTCAAGGCATCCTTCCTACTCTCCTGTTGTAAAGTATGGTATTTGGCTTCTTTTTAATGCTAATCTTTTCAACCAAGCTTTTCTGTGCTCTACCTTTACAGACTCCAACTTTGAGTTTCTGGTGAAATGCAACTTTTTTTTTTTTGGTCTTTTTGAGACAGGTTCTCACTATGAGTTTAGGCTGCTTTGAGCTCACTTTGTAACCCAAGCTGATCTTGAACTCACAACAATCCTCCTGCCTCAGCCTCCCAAATGCTGGGATTACAGGCATGCACCACACCTGGCTGAAACCCAACTTTTAAAATCATTCAAGTGTGCCTTTTGCATTTATTTAGTTTTTACTTTATTTTATTTTTTTAAGATAGGATCTTAGGCTGGGGATATAGTTCAGTGGCACAGTGCCTACCTGGCAAGTGTGAGTTCCTGAGTTCACTTCCCAGTACTGAAAAAAAAAAAAGAGAGACAGAGACAGGATCCTGCTGTGTAGTTTAGGCTGACTTTCAACTCACCATGTAGCCCAGAGTGGCCTCAAACTTGCAGCAATCTTCCTGCCTCAGTCTCCCAAGTGTTGGGGTTACAGGTGTGTGCCACCACACTTGGCTGCCCTTTACACTTGATTCTCAGTAGGACTGACTAAAACTCCCCAAGAGTACCTATGCCATAGCCTGAATATTGGGCTGCTTTGAAATTTCACCCATCAAATTATTCTGCTGCTCTTAGTCTCAGCTTCCACAAAGTCTCAGAACATTAAGAAAAGGTAGGCAATTTTCCGCCCAAGCATATCATACGTGATCTATAGTCCAGCTTCCCATGCAGTCCTCCTCTCAACTGAAACCTGAGCCTGGTTGTCAGCATCTGCCTTTTTATTAGCATTCTGGTTTAATAATCTGTGACCAGAATCTCCCATCATGCTTGGCATTACAGCATTCTTGGGTTTCTCTACCTGACATCACCAAACCTTTCTAAACTCTTTCCAAGAGTGAACGTTCTAAAGGTTTCTAAACCACAATGGTCAAGGATAGTCACTGGGAAAACCCCACTCCTAGTACCAAAATCTGTCTTAGTTACTTTGCTTGGTGCAGGGAGACAATACCTGGCCCCCACAATTCAGAGGAGAAGTTTATTTTGGTTTACACTTAGAGTCCACTGGCTCCAAGGTGAGACAGTGTGGCAGAGGGGCCTGGCAGAGAAGCTGCTCTTGTCATGGCAGCTGAGAAGCAGGGTGAATCAGGTAGGAGCCTGGAAGGGAGATTGCCCTTCCAGATCCTGCCCCCAGGGATTATCCAACCTGATCCCGCCTCCCAACTACAAGTCAGATGTAACACTACCCTGATCCAATCACCTTTCAGAAGCTCACCTACGATCCCATGAGGCTTGGGGGGCCTTCTAGATATAAACCATAACAAGATTTTGCTAAGTTTCTCAGGCTGTCCCTGAACTTGTGGTTCTTCTGCCTCAGCCTCCTGAGTAACTGGGATTATAGGTTTGTACTACTGTGCCTCATTGATTTTCCTCTTGAAAAGTGAAATATGAGATGATGGTGGCAGAAACAATCTAATTTTTATTATATATTCAAATTGCAGACTGTGGACATAGTGTTACAGTTTGTGTCTTAGATGTCCTCCCAAAGGCTTTTGTAGTTTTAGATGTGCCTTTTTGGAGGTAGCTGAATCTAGAGTGTGTGACTGATTGGTAGTGCAATGCTGGGTTGAACAGTGCTGGGACTAAGGGTGGGTGATTGTTGGATCAGTCCACTGATTGAATTGGCATCACCTAATTCCAGGAGACTAGATACATATAAGGAACAGAAAGAGTTTCATCTTCTGGATGTGGTGGCGCATGCCTGTAATCCCAGCACTTGGGAGGCTGAGACAGGAGGATCACTTTGAGTGAGAGGCCAGTTGGGCTACAAATTGAATTTAAGTCAGCCTGAACTATATAGTGAAACCCTGTCTCAAAAAAAGAAAAAAAAAAAAAAGGCTTGTCTTGTCTCCATTTTGTTGCTTTTTCTGTCTTCTACTTCCGTGAATTGTTGCTCCTTTGCCACACCACCCTGCTCTGGACCCAGCTGATTAGGCACTGAAACCTCTACAAACTATGAACTAAATAAACCTTTCCTCCCTTTAACTTTGGGTGTCAGGTATTTTTGTTTCAATAACTAAGACAGTAAGGAAATCTTTTTCCTTGTTAGTCACAAGATTTGTTCCATGAATTTCCCAGACAGACCTAGGGAAACATCTGCCTCCAAACAGAGGTGCTGAGAGACCAAATAACATTTGGACAAGTCCAGGTTGGTAAGTCACCGAGTCTTCTGAGGACTCACAGGAGTGGATGACTTGCTAGCTGTAGCACCACCAACAATGCCACACTAGGCTACTGGTTTTCCAGGACACTAATTAAACAATAAAAACAGGATCAAAATCAGAAGGGATATTGGGAGAAGCTGTGTGCCCTTTGCTACCAACCCCTTCTTGTTGGGCAACTCCGTCATCTGAGCATGTGCTGTCAGCCACAGTGGGGGAGGAACTTGTGCTGCAGTCTGGCATGGCCTTAGCACCTGGTGGGGCCGCTGTAAAACAGTTACCTTGGCTAGGATTTGGAGTGTCACAGGCCAGGCCTGAGGGTCCCTGAGGCTGAAATAAGGAATTTAACCCACCCCTTTAAAATAAGTGTGCAGGTTCACTGACTCCCACCTCGGAAAAAAGACTTTTCAGGATGCGTCAGTAAACACAGGCAGGAGAAAGATTTATTAGAGGAGATGCAGAACATACTCAGAGAATTGAGACACGCGCGTGATAGAAGACCCTCCACTCGGGTGTGAAGTGGTGATGGCGTGAGACAGCTGTCTCCACAGCTGTGTTCAGGGCCAGAGGAAGCAGCAGGAAAAGGCGATTTCTGGGTGAGAGGGAATGGGCGGAGCTGTGTGCAATGTGCCCCATGTGCTGTTTTGGAGTAAATACACCGGGCTTGTGTTCTGAAGCTGCAGGTTTTCTTTAAAACACGATTTTAAATTCTCGATTTACTGGTTTCCTTTCTATCCAGTTTTGTTTCTTCTACCTCAGGAGGACTATTCCCATACAGAGTTAAAAGCCACTGGAGATATACTGAGTGATTACTGATGTATTCATTCATTTAACAAATAGTTTTTGAACACAAACTACATGCCAGAGGCCTTGGGATTGGACATGAACTGTGACAGTTGAATAGGCCAATAATAGTTCAGGTTCTAGTGCTTGACGGGGAAAGAATTGCCACGCATACACCTAGTAGTAAGTAGTAAGCAGCTACGTTTATTTTTATTTTTATTTTCTCTGATGAATTTCCTTTTTTTTTTTTTTTTTTTTTTTTGAGACAGGGTTTCACTGTGAAGTTCAGGCTGGCCTTGAACTCACTTTTGTAGCTCAGGCTGTTCTCGAACTCTCAGTGATGCTCCTCCTGCCTCAGCCTCCCGAGTGCTGGGATTACAGACTGGCATGCTCCACCACGCCCAGCACAGCTGCATTTATTGAAGATAATGGAAAGTTGTGCTCCCGGCCAGTCTATGCCCAAAAGGTATAACACAGAGCAAAGAAAGATGCCAAGGCGACAGAAAAGTACTGCGCACAGGTCAAGGTAGCAGCAGCAGCAGGAAAGAGGGGGAAGGGGCCAATAACTCAGGCTTTCAGAGTGTAAAGGCCGGACCCCTCTGCTTTAAGTGCCTCCTGCTGAGTCTCCCAAGCCACCCATGCTCTTAGGAGCTATGGTGATCTCCTAAGCTTTTGTTATTTTTTTTCCCTCTCTTAGGACAAGGGAAGCAGGAATGACCATTGGGTCTTTAGAGTTAACCCCCAACAGAGCCAGCTGGACATGGAGGGGCACAGCTGACCCCCTGGACTATTATTCTAGTCAGTCGCCAGGGTGAGGCCCTGGAGGGAGTTAGTGCAGAGGATGAGAACGTAGCGCTACTGTGGCTGGAGGCACCTCTGCTGAAGGCCAGGCCTCAAGATACAGACGGAATGACCAGGCCTGTGTGCCTCCCTGAGGGATAGGCAATAACTTGGATTATACTATCACTGGTATCAGTGGCTCCGATAGGTCTAGATAGGCGTCAGTCACCCGAGTGGGCGGCCAGGCGCTCCACACCATCCCTTCCCAAAAAGGTCTTGTTCTTTCCATGTACCCTTGCCACATGACCTGCCTCCCCATCGAATCAGTATTACCTAAGGGCGGATTCGCAGGAAAGGGTTCTGGGTGGTGAGCCTGGGACAGTACACAAAGCACTGGCAGAGCTTTGACAGCAGACACAAAGGCGACGATGGGTCCTGTTGGCCCTGAGACCGCAAGGCAGCGCAGCTGAAAGCGAGCAAACGGGTGGTGTGCAGCGGGCAGCATTTGGTGGGGGGCGGGGGTGGGCAGGCGGGTTTGCTCACCCGCAGACGTGAAGCGCGGCGCGGCATTCCTGCCCCCTAGTGGCCACAGCTTGCAGCGCTTTCCCCCGGTGGTTCTCAGTCTTACGTTAGCACCAGTGAGCTGGTGATTTTCCCATTGTGAGTGCACTCACGAGACCCCTCTCTTTCAGTCTTGCCTTTCAAAAGAGCCAAATGTGTCTTTTCTGTTGTGCATTCTACAGTACTCGTAGGCTCCCACCCACACCCAGCTGCAGGTGCAGAATGTCACCAGGTGTTTCGTGGGCCCCTTTAGCAAGGGCCAGGACATGTGCCTACTGGAGCAGGGGCAGCTGTGGCCACATTCTTGAGGCTCTCTCCAGCCCTTCCTTTAGGTCAGGAGCCTGGCAAAGTGGGTGGTCCTGGGGGCAACACCCCTAGGGAGGATTGCGGGGTTCCTACGTGCTGCTTGTGAGCCTGCAGCAGTTGGTCCTCAACCTGTCCACAGGCAGCTTCCCCTTGTACTCAGGAAGACAGCATTAAGGGAAGTGTAGACAAAGCCACACTGTCTTGGTATCCTTCCTGTTGCTCTGACACACACCTGACACCAATCTGTATAAATAAGGTTTATTTGGGTCATGATTCTGGTGGCTGGAGGGTCCACACAGCATGGCCTTGGCACCTGCTGAGCCCCCTGCGTCTGGTCACAACTTGCTGGAAGGAAAAGAAAGGAACCAGGAGCAGAGCGGCTTGTGTGAGCCTGGGCACAGCACAGCAGGGTGGGGCCGGGCTGACGGTAGGTCATAACCATATCCTGAAGCCCACTGGGGCTGGCTAGAGCCTTCACTGCTGCTCATAGACCATGGGCCTCAGGTGCTATGGGGTCTAATTTCCCTCGGTGCCATGGGTGGCCTGTGACTGTTGTTGCTGGTGTCACTGACCCCCAGCCTCTCCACGGCAGCCCCCTGCTGGCCACAGCATCCTGCCTCAACTTACTGACACATTGCGGGTTCTTTCCTGGGCCCTACTGTCTTTCCTTCACCATGAGTCTTTTTTGTTTCAGGAGCTGCTGCTGGAATTTGAATCCAAAATGCAGAAGCAGGAGCATGAGTTTCGCCTGCAGGCTGACAGCATGAGCAACACAGTCTTAGCCCATGAGCTCAAGGTAACACAAATCTTCTACCAGTGGAGACGTTTCCTTATCAGCAGGAAGCACCGTTTTTCGAGTGGTGGGGAGACTTCTGAGCTGTGAATTACCCAGTTCCCATCAAGGCCTTGGCTGACGGGGCTGGGGTCGGGTGCAGGGGTTTGTGAGGTGCCAGGGAAGCCTCTGCATGGGACCCGCCTCAGATTCTCTCCAGTCAAGGGAGCCCTGGTCAGGCTGCCCCAGGCCTTGAAGCACCCACAGCAGATGGCCCCATGAGATCCTCAAAACAGGCAAATGAGAGGTGTCTCCCCATTCTGTGAAAGAGGACCCCCAGGCTCTGGGGGCTCAGGGCCTGTCTGAAGCTGGCAGATGGTACACAGCAAGCTGGAACTGGGGCCCTACCTCCCATGGGACACTGGCCACTGTGCGCACAGCCCGAGCAGTGCAGGAACATGTACTGCATACCTGGAGGAGGCAGGACAGGATCAGCTTTTGAGGAGCCTGCAGTAGGGCACAAGTGTCACTGCTTGAGGACAGGATGTGGAGGGTGACACCTGATATGGCCTCTGCTGGTCGCTGCTGGGCCGTTTCCTTTGTGGCTGCCACAGGGCCCATCGTCCAGCCTCCCAGCCTCCCACAGCACAGCAGTGCAGGTGAGGTCCCGGGCCCAGGAGACACAAAGACCCCGGAGGGCAATAGACTGGTGATTGGAGTCCCTCAGGCCCAGGCCCAGCAGCTCCCATCTAACCTGTGGCACAGGCATCAGTGCCCTGCCAGGCAAGGCCAGCCATGTTCACCAGTGCCTTTCCTGGCACTGGAGCCCTGCTTGAATACCACAGTGGCCTGCTAGGCCCTCCTTATGAGGTCCTTAAAGGCAGTGCTAACCCAACCTAACCAAAGCTACCTGTCTGGCCCACAGGGGCCCTTGCAAAGCCACTGTGGGAACCTTTGAGCACCAGAGAGGGCAGAACACACGAGCCACCTAGGTGCCCTGTCTGCCTAAGCAGGGATGGCCAAGGTAACCCCATTGTCACCTTCATCTGCTGTGAGGCAGGGACCACCCCCTGGCCTTGCAGCAGAGTTCATTATGAGAGCCAAAGTGGCATCTTGCCACCTGCCTGTGGTCATCCTGGGACATACCTCTGCCCATGCCACCACTGTCATCACCCGAGGAGCTTTCCTAAGAGCACTGCGCCCTGTATTCCCCTGCTCCACACTACAGGCTTCATTGTGCAAATAAGATTCAAGTTGGTGTCAAGAAGTGAGTGGAATTAAGTGGGCCCGCTATCAGAAGGGCGTGGATACTCTGAGTCACCTTCGAGAGGCAAGATCCCCACTGTGTGGACACAGGGTGCCTCCCGAGAGTCCTCAGGCCTTGCTAAATGTTTACCAGGGATGGATGTGAGCGCATTTTTACTTTCTGCTTCTTGAATGTTAATTTTTTTCCTCTCGCCCAGTCCTGATGAAACGGCAATGTTCACCTCTGACATCTCAGTTTATCCCTATTGCAGCTTCCTTTTGAGTTTTAAATGTTTAGTTGACATAGTAATTGCACCTACTCATGGGCTGCAGGATGCCAGTTCACGTGTCGGGGTGAGGCCAGGTGCTGGGAAGTTTGAAGCAGGCAGTCTGCAGCTGTCAGCGGTGCTGCCCTTCTGCCACTGCGAGTCATTCCGCCCATCCAGCCGCTCCACTCCCAAAATCTTTCTCAGGTCAAACTGCTGAACCAAGAGCTGGAGGCACTGAAGGCAGCTGGAGCCCAGGCCGCAGAGTGTCTGCAGAGGGCAGAGACAGCAAACAGCGAGTTAGAGCAGAAGCTGCAGGGCCGCAGCTGGGAGCTCCGGGACCTGGAGGCCATGAAAGACGCCCGGTGTGTGGGGCCTTCTCCCCGGACAGTGTGGCTGTCAGGACCAAGGTCCAGCTGGTCTGCCCTGGGTGGCTTTTCCCAGACCAGCCTGTAGCGCTTATCTGCTCTTGCACTGCTTCCGTTTGTGCGCAGGATAAAGGACTTAGAGGATGCGCTTCACGCTGTGCAGCTGACCAGGAAGAGAGAAGAGGAGACGTTTAACAGGAAGTGAGTGTCAGGGTCACTGCCCCAGGAGCAGAGGTGGAGCTGAGGAGCTGTATGCAGGCCCCTGGGGCAGAGGACAGCAGCAGGGCACCTGGCCTGGGCTGCCGCTGGGGTCTGCACTGTTGCTGTGCTCTGTGCTTCCTCTGTGAGGTTTAGGCTTTCAGCGTTATAAACATTTTAAACTTCTAAGAATTTGGGTGCAGTCTCACACACCCATAATCCAGCTAACCCAGAGGCTAAGGCAGGAGGATCACAAGTTCAGGGCCCAGTAGACAACATAGTGAGACTCTGTCTCAAAATAAACTAAAAAGGACTGGAGTATAGCTCAGTGCTATAGTGCTTGTCTATCGGGCGTGAAGTCCTGGGTTGAATCCCCAGTGCCACCAAAAATAAAACCTGACGTTTTAAGGGCAGGAGTGGCTTGGTGGTAGAGACACACTTAGCATGCTAAAGGCCCTGAGTGTGGTCCCCAGCACCAAAGGCAAAAAATTTTTTTAAACTTTTAAAAACTTGGAAATTTTATTAATCAGTGTGTCATTTAGATTGTAGCTAAGAATTTTTTTATTCCTACCTTTTATTTAAGTTTTACATTTTATTTTTAACCTTTGACTTATTTTTAAAATCATCACAGCAAAGTCCGTAGTCTTGTCATCATGAATCTGAAGTTGTCAGCCCTCTGGAGAGCCTCCTTTCCTGATGACGCGACTCGGAGAGTCAGCGTGGGTTCTCAGCGTGCCCAGGAAGGAGCGCCCACCCGCAGGCTGAGGCGGGGTCAGAAGAGGGGCCCAGCAGGCCTGCTGGGAAGGGCCAGGGCAGCAGCTGGCTTCTTCCTGCGAGGCACAGATGGAGCTGGGAGAAGCCCATATCAGCTGCCGCCCCAGGAATCATTTCCCTTCCTTCACTGAAGACGTGTCATAGTGACTACAAATGAAAAACACGTAGGATGTAAATGGATTCTCTGTGTCCTAAGAGTAGGGGATGCCCCGCAGCTGACGTTTCTCATATTTTCTTACACTGTTGTGGCCGTGATGTTTGTGTGATTCCCGCACACTGAAGGAAACATTGAGGAAGCTGCTCATTGCTCTGGCTTTGTCATGTGAGCAGCTGTTTTTGTTTGTTTGCCTTTGTGTTTGTGTTTTGAGATAGGATCTCACTATGCAGCCCAAGCTGGCCTTGAACTCACATCAGTCCTGCCTCAGCCTCCCACGTGGTGGGATCTTAGGCGTGCACCACCATACCTGCGGGGAGCAGCTGCTGGAAACTGCTTCCTTGCGTCCTGTGCCTCAGCTGTGGTGGTGAGAGAGGGCTGTGCCCCTAACTGGATGAGGACACAAGGCAGAGGGGTTTGGGGCACAAGTGGACACAGAGCAGGACCCAGGGCACAGAGCTGTTTCCCTAGCCTGCCTGGGAGGCTGAAAAAAGGGTGGAGACACTGTTCCTCCTTGTTTGCATTAAAGCTGCACCTAGAGTGTTTTCAAGTCAGAAATAGAAACCAGAGACCATGGGGTAATTTTTTGCATTGAAGAATTAAGGCTGTCGATTGACTGCCTTGGATGCTCCTGGCGTTATCTAAATACACAGTGTCTTAATCCCCACTGCCACGGCTCAGTACCGCTGAGACCACCTCCAGGCCTGCTTTTCTTCTTGAACTCCCCACTCTCCTTCTACTTCCCCAAAGGATTTTGCCTGAACTAAGTTATCTAGACTGGCTTTGCTCCTCCTGCTTCAGCCTCCCAGATAGCTGGAATTATAGGTATGTGTTATCATACCTGAACTGAAAAGGTCGTATTTTTTATGCTTGAAAAATTTAGAATCTGTCCATAGCAGTTATATACAGTCATATAAACTCAAAATAATAAAATTTGCTGGAGTCAAAGGTGCTAACTGTTCAAAAAGCTTTCTAAAGTAAAATAATTATCGGTCTATAATCTACAAAACAATACCATAGAACTAAGATTCATAATTACTCAGGATGCGTGCCGTCTTTGAGTCGGTAGGCCCCTAGCACCAGATGTGGGCTGAGTGGGTCCTGTGGCAGTGTCTTGCTCCCATGACCACCTCGTGACCACCCCACGAGACCACCCCACGAGACCACCCCGCAAGCGCGCCTGTCAGTGGCCCGCATGCTAGAACTGTAATGAGCCCCGCCTGGTAGCAGAGGCCTGGGTAGTGATCTGCTATGCCAAGGGGCCAGCAGAGTCCCTCTCTGCTCAGACTAGGAGGCTTGGATCCCACTGCTGCACAGCTGTCACACGCTCCAGTTGCTCCCACCCAGGCTTCTGTGATACCCATATTCAAGAAGGTAAGGGGCTGTTGAAACGCTGGAAATCTTAGGCTGCGCTGAGCAGCGGAGCGTGCCGGGAGTGCGGGTCAGAGCAAGCACCAGCATCGCCTTCTGAGTGAAGTACTGTGGTCAGAAGCCTCCTCCACCCCTAACTGCAGACTTGCGGACTTAGTCTCATTGTAGGAAGCACGTTCACCAGGTCACCTGAGTGGGAAAGGCCATTGTCACTGTGAAGCAGGACCCTATCAAATTTGCACTGTAAGTCTTCTCTCCCAAGCATATTTGCAGCATTGAAGGAATATTGTGAAAACACAGTCACAGAACTGCTTCACAGATGAATTATGAGAAGCAGGCAAACTAAGACAGTTCTATGCCAGTAACTCGATGTTTAGCACACAGAACAAAGTTTATGCCTTAGACCTTGTGGTCACACGAGGCGCGGCAGGTAGCACCTGCACTTTTGCTTTTGTGGGCTGGCCGGGAATCCTGATGGGGTATGGGCTGTGCATTGTGCACTGTTTTGCATTGTGTCTGGTGAGGGATGCAGGCATCAGTCTGTGCTTGCGAGGTTAGAGCAGAGAGCAAACTCTCAGAGAATAAGGGCAGGTGCTGCATGCAGGGACGAGCGAACGTGACGGCTGCAGTCCGAGAAAGGGCCGTGAATGCTTTCAAGGGTTCTGGGCCCTGGGTGAGCTGCCATGGCACCATCGTCCCTGTGTTTCAGACATGAGGAGCTTGACCGTCTGGCCAGGGAAAGAGATGCAGTGCTGGTGGCAGTGAAGGGTGCCCATGCGGAGCAGCTGCGAGCATCGGAGGCCAGGGTGCAGGAGCTGCAGGCCCACTGCGAGAGCCTGGAGGTGCAGCTGCGCAGGGCTGAGTGGGCTCAGGCTGATGCCGCCAAGGAGAAGGATGCCATCATTGACGGGTGAGCCTCTGGTATTACCCTGCACTCCCGGAGGGTCAGGTGCCCTGTTTGTCTGCGCCTGTGCACCTGGCAGCCTCATGCCCATCAGATCGAGGGAAACGGGCCATGGAGTAGGACTGGCCTCTGTAGCGGTCTAATCCTCGCGACAATCCTTTCTTTGCTCGTTTTTTAAATTGTGTAGTTTGTATGTGTGTGTCAGTGCATTTGTTATTCGCAGTAAGAGATACACAATATGAAATTTACCATTTTAATGTTTCTGGGTATGCAGTCTTGTAGCATCAGCACATGTGCAGTGCTGCGCTGCCCACACCACTGCCACCTCCAGAGCTCTCGTCTTCCCCAGCCGAATCCCTGTGCTGTTAAACAGCTCTTCATCCCCTCCTCTAATTCCCTGGCAGCCTCTGATTCCCTGCTGTCTGTCTCTATGAATGTGACGACTGGGACCCACATGTAAACGAACCCTGCAGTATTTGTCCTTTGTGATGAACCTGTTTCACTGAGCATAATAGCCTCAAGGTTCATTTCCATTATAGCGTATGTCAGAGTTTCATTCTTCAATTTTTTTGTGTGTTAAAATACATGTAACATAGTTATTTGAACCATTTTGAAGTGTATAGTTCAGTGCTTATCAAGTCGGAATCTTCTTCCTTTTTAAGACCAAATACCATTCCATTGCATGGAGCGACCACATTTTGTTTGTTGTCTTCTCTGGCGTTCTTATGAATAGTCCTGCTATGCACACAGGTGTTCAGATGTCTCTTCAAGACCCCGCTCTGGTTCATGTGTAACATGCTGGAAATGAATGACTGGGTCCTATGGCTCTGTGCTTAACTCCTGGGAGAGCTACCCTGTGGTTTTCATGGTGTCCATGCCACATCAGGTTCCCATCAGCCGTGCACACGGTTCCTGTTTCTCCATGAACCGTGCTCCTTTCTGTGTCAACCAGGCCCCAGCCCCGAGCAGCTCCACGGACACAGCAGTTCTAGAGAGAACGCAACCCTCAGCAGGCTGTGTTCACAGGAGCCAGAGGCAGGTCAGTCGCTGGCTGACGTTTACATGCTTAGCAGCATGCTTTTACTCATGGGAAATTCTTGCCTTTTTCCTGCAGAAAATTCTGTGCCAAATTATGTTTCTCTTTTGGATAGGGGGTGCTCTTAGAAGTATGGGATGCCAGGAAGGTCAAGGTCTATTCAGGACTGTCCCCTTTGTTAGTTTGAGGAGCACAGTGCCAGCAGCAGAGGACCCAGGGAGTGTGTGGCCACCCCTTTGGCACTGTCGCAGGCAGGCTAGTCTGAGGCTGCGTCACTCCCATGCAGGCCTTAGCCAGCCTGCCTACCTGGTCTCGGCCTCCTCAGTAAGTGCTATGCTGAGCTCTCCTTTAGTTTCTGTCCATGAGTGGTTTCTGCTTATTAAGGATTCTCACCACACAGACAGGCATTTTTCTGCCAATAGAAAATGGGTCTGTGGGTTCTGAACCACCTCTGAGGCTTCTCCTTATCCTGTATGTAAGTTAGCAGTACGTGACGACCCCAGCTCTTGGTAGCTTTGCATGTGTGAGCAGTCTTGTGCTGCCTGAGTTTGGAACCCAGGGCACACCTGTAGGGTTAAGGTGGACGGGTACGAGTTCGGTGGTGACCATGTTCCGCACCAGTGCCTGTGTTCTGTTCTCTAGTGAGAGCGCAGTGGCCCTGCCCTGCACCAGTGGGGCTGTGGCCTGGCCTCACCCCATGCAGGCTGTTTCCTCGAGCACCATATGGAAGGGACAGTGTCCTATGTTTGAGTCCAGCCAAGTTGCTCCACATGTCTGGAAATGTCAG
The DNA here is from genome assembly GCA_004365215.1 of Cuniculus paca. Taxonomy (NCBI): domain Eukaryota; kingdom Metazoa; phylum Chordata; class Mammalia; order Rodentia; family Cuniculidae; genus Cuniculus; species Cuniculus paca. The sequence continues at coordinate 15,418 of RJWT010009148.1, forward strand.
TCTGCCTCTCCTCAGCCCTCCTTTTCACAACACATCCAAAAGTATTGGCAAGGTGGCTTTTTTCACCCTGTGCATGACCAGGCTTGAGACACGCCCCCTTCGGGTCTGCCTGGCGCCTCCATCCCGGAGGTGGCCTCACCCACAGTTGCTCACCCCACTTGTCAGTGCCCATCGAGCAGCAATGCATGGGCGTGGAAACCCTCAAAGCTCTGTGTGTGATAACAGGGTCACTGCTGGCCAGCTTGGCCTTGGAGGCCAAGTACGAGGATAGCAGCAACGTCAGGCCATGGGCAAGTGACCTCTTGCTTAGGACCATACCTGCCCTAGTTAGTATCTCTGGGTGTCTTCTCTCAGTGTTTTGCTTTGGAAATGTATCCAGTTTTTTTGCGGGGGGGTTGTTTGTTTTTCTGGTTCCAGGAATTGAACTCAGGACCTTGCACTTGCCAGGCAGGCACTGTGCTGCTGAGCTACATTCTTGGCCCTGTTTAGTATTTGGTAATCTAGAGGCATTCTGTCATTAAGCTGTTTAATCACTTACCAGGTCATTATTTAAATATAGGATGACCAAAAACTGTTTATTTTTGGTTCATTTTTATAAGATAATATAACAGAAAATATAAGAACAATAATCTTATCAAATTTATTCAACACAAGCCAGGTATTGTGGCACATGCCTGTCATCCCAAGCACTAGGGAGGCTGAGGCAGGAGGATTGCTGCAAGTTTGAGGCCAGCCTGGGCTACATAGTGAGACCCTGTCTCCTCCCCCCCCAAAAATTATTCAGTACAAGAATCGACTGAAATGACACCTGCCTGTGTGATGCTCAGGACAGTCAGTACATAAATGTACTGCCAGAATGACGCTCGGGGTAAACTGTGACGTGGTTAGCGGATACTGTGGCGCCTCATTCTGCTTCCACTTTGAGCATGGATGAGATGCTGTGCTGGGCATGGCTGCAGGCTCTGTGGATGCTGGAGCTCCTGGCCCTGCACTTGGGTAGGCATGTGGCCGGGTCAGGGTCTTGGGATTGCAGGACCTGGGCCATTTTTTCCCAGGTGGGACCACTGCTTTATCTAGGGGGGTGCTTGAGCTCTGCTGGGGGCTCCCGTCTGGCCCAGCGAGTGCACACTTGTTTGTTGGGGCACTGCGTAGCAGAGCGCCAGGGGCGCAAGTGGGAAACACCTGATTCACACAGTTCTTTCTGCTCAGGCTCCGGGACGAGGCCGCAGCTCTGAAAGCGGGCTGGGACAGCCAGGTGGCCCAAATGTCCAAGGAGGCGGTCTCCAGAGACCTCCAGGCCCAGATGCTGCGGGAAGAGGAGGTGAAGCTTAAGGCCCAGCTGGTCAGAACCCAGCAGGACGTAGACAGGTACGGTCCCAAGGGCAGGGTTCTGCGAGTGCCTCCGGGGGTATGCTGCTGGGTCTGAGGACTCGGGCTCGTGTTCTTTCGGGTTCTGTTTGAACCAGTAAACCAGAGACCAACAGAAAGGGAATGTAGGCGAGGAGGGTGTTGTAAGCCAAGAGACCTTGGGGCAAGGGGCCTCCTCTCTGCAAAAGCTGAGAGCCGTGCCAGGGTCACCTCCCACTCCCCCATCAGCCCGTCAGTGTCTGTCTTATCATGTGCTTGAATAAAGATAGCCTATTTTCAGTAATGTACTAAGTCAGTGTTATTGAGGAACAGTATAAATTTAGTAAAACATGCCCCACTTGAACTGTGTACATGATGATTTTGTTTTAGTTCTCCTTGGGGGTTGAACCCAGGGCCTCACACATGCTAGGCATGTACTGTATGTACCACTGAGCTCTATGCCCGGCCCTCTTCTCTTCTCTTCTCTTCTCTTCTCTTCTCTTCTCTTCTCTTCTCTTCTCTTCTCTTCTCTTCTCTTCTCTTTCTTTTTTTTTTTTTTTGAGACAAGGTGTCTAGCTCAGGCTGGCCTTAATTCACTTTGTAGCCCCTGCTGGCCTCAGACTCATGGTGATCTTCCTGCCTCAGCTTCCCAAGTGCTGTGATTACAGGTGTGAGCCACCATGCCCAGCTCCTCCCCTGACTTTCTTAATTGCTTTTCTGTTTTCAGTGTCATTGACATTCTGCTCTTTATTCTTTCTTCTGTTTCCCTTGGCTTTAATTTGTTGTCCTTCTGATGGCTCTTGATGGAGAAGTTTGGATGATTAATTAGTTTGATGACTAATTCTTCTCTAAGCAGTTTGTACTATAAGTCTCCTTTCAAGAATAGCTTATGCGCATCCCAGATTCTGATATTCAGCTACAATATTTTCTAATTCTCTTGTGATTTCCCTTTGGGCAATTTAGAAAAGTGGCATTATTTCCCTTTTTTTTTTTTTTTTTGCGGCACTGGGGATTGAACTCACGACCTTGTGCTTGCCGGGCAGGCGCTTAGACCGCTGAGCTAGATCCCCAGCCCTGTTCCTGAGACAGGGTCTCACTATGCTGTTCAGGCTGGCCGTGAGCTCACTTTGTAGCCCAGGCTGGTCTCAAACTCACAATGATCCACCTGTCTCAGTCTCCCGAGTGCTGGGATTACAGGCGTGAGCCACCACGCCCGGCCCCATTATTTTGAGTTTCAAGTTAACCCTGCTGTGGATGGGATACATCTGGCATGGTGCGTTCCCTCTGTGCTCCTGCATTCTGTCTCAGCAGCTGGCCACATGGACTTGCAGAGGATGTTCTGTCCATGCTGGGCCCGGGTCTCTGAGACTATACCTTGGGCCACGTTGGCAGAGGCACAGGTCTTGTCACCCATGTCCTTCCAGTTCGTCTTCTGGTTCTGTCGTTCACTGCAGATGCAGCGTGGCTTAGCTGCCCAGCTGTAGCATTCTGCATGGGCCATGACACCCATTAGGGGTGTGGACATTCCACCCTGACCCGGCTTCTCCTGGAACTGGCCCTTTTACTCACAGCAGTGTCTTCCCCTCCATCTGGTGGTGTCTTTGCCCAGAGTCCGCTCTAAGGCACTGATGGCCTCATAAGCCTCCCCTCGCTGTGGAAAGGTGGCTCTACCACCTCGGCCCCTGCCACGTCGCTGCAGCCTCATAGGCCGCCTCCCCTTGCACTCACGTCTGCTTGCTCCTTAGAGGACTCTGCCGGTTTGGTTCTAAGCATGTTTGCTTCCCTGCTGGTCTTCTGCACACTGGTGCTTTTGCTTCTCTTCACAGCCTGCATCTTCCCCAGGCCTCTGCCCTGGCCTGCCCTGTACGCATGGCAGCAGCTTTCCTCAGCCTTCAAGCTGTGCGCGCATCCTGCATCAGCACGGTTGCATGGAGACGGAAGGGCACCCCCACACACTGCATCCCACCACGGACTCAAGAAACACTCATGCAGGGCATCTGGATTTGTCCCTAGGTACAAACAGCAACTGTCCCAGGCCGTTGAAAGGGAACGGAGCCTGGAACGTGACCAGGTGCAGCTGGGCTTGGACTGGCAACGGCGCTGTGACAACATCGAGAGAGACCAGATCCAGAGGTCAGAGGCCTTGATCCAGGGGCTGACAGAGGCCAGAGATCAGGTGTGTGTGGTGCTGCAGGGTGCAGAGCCTCCTTGGTCGCTGCTGTATCAGGAGACAGGGCTGGAGCATGTGCAGTGCAGCAGCAGGACAGGTTTGGTGCTTGCTAATTTACTGTACACATTTGAAAGCACTACGCCTCACTGACCAGTTGACTTATGGCTGCAAAGTCACAGTAGTAAAACTATGGCCTGCTGTGTCTACCAGCCTCTAGCAGGGGTTCATTGGGTTAGTTGCTATCCCACTGATGAGTCACGTGGTTCAGCACCCTGCAAGAGTGGCTGGGCACTGGGTCTGGGGAGGATGGATGCCAGTCCCACCACATCAGGGTCAGCCCAGCATCCCAAGCATGCATGCACCCTGATTCTCAAAACACATCTTACCCTTGCCTGCTGTGCACCACACAGGTCGGGGGTGGGGCTGGCTCTGTACCCTGGAGGCCAGCACTGCCCCCTAATCCCAGGCGGGTATTACCCAGGTTGCCGCCAAGCTTCAGAAGACAGAGCAGGCGCTGCGGGAGCAGGATGTGGTGCTGAAGGCTGTGACCCTGGAGCGAGACAAGGCCATAGAGGAGCTGTGGACACATGGGCTTCTCCCTGGACAGGAGCCACAGGTGAGCATGTCCTTCTTCCCAGCCTGCCCTGCTGGCTTTTTGAACCTCAGTTCAGCAGCTGCAGTGGAGGTGGTGCTCATGTGCACAGAGGCTGGGCTGGGCCTGCTCAGTCATTTTCCTTTTGGTGACAGGTTACACACACACACAAGTGAGTCTGAGGCTGTGAAGCATTAAAACATGTAAACCCAGCATTCAGAATCTTTTTTGTATCTTTAGCATTTGAAAACTGTAAAAACGCCGGGGCCAAATCTGATTCAGAGCTGGTACAGTGCAGCATTGGAGCGAGTGCTTAGCACAAGTGAGACCCTGAGCTCCATCCCCTGTACTGAAGAAAATCTCAAAATGACTGGGTCTCAGTGGTGAATGCAGGCCGCTGCTGTGGTCTTTTCCTCAGAGCTGCGTGGTGGGTCATTCATGCCATGTCTGTCCCTGAAGTTCCTGGTGCTTAGCAGGGGTGATAGTGGTCAGTAGCTGCACATTGAGCGGACGCCACTCTCCTTCCGAACCTGTTTTGTCCTGGAGGCTCAGGGACCTTGAGGAACTTAGCTGAGCTGACACAGCTGTCGGGGGGCACGGAGCTGGAGGGAGAGGGAACATCCTCCCAAGCCTGCAAGTGGCTTTGGTGTTTTGAGATGTGCTTACACGCAGCGACATGCACAGATCCCAGTGCCCATGGCAGAGTCCACCTCTGAGAAGATGTAGACTGCGTCTGCCACTCCTCCCAGTGGTCCCCAGCCACTCTGACTTCCCTCCCCATATTGATTGATTCTCTGCTGTGGCTCATCTTGTCATGGAGGAAGAAGCTGGTGACCCTAAGCAGCACTAAGAATGTCAGCCCTTCCCACCGTCTGCCCAAGGAGCACACGGAACCTGGAACATTGAGCCCAGGCCCATGGAGTCAGAGCACATTTGCGAGGACCCTGTCTCACCAGCTGGGGATTATTCAGACCTAGGAGAGCCTCTCGGCCTGGAGCCACTGCCTTGTAGAAGTGTTGAGGGCCACCTGGAAATTGTTTGGTCCCCCAATGTGAGACAGATAGCGAGAAAACAGAAAGAAAGAAAGAAAGAAAGAAAGAAAGAAAGAAAGAAAGAAAGAAAGAAAGAAAGAAAGAAAGAAAGACAGACAGAAAGACAGCAAGCAAGCAGGTCTTTATTGTGGGCACAGGAAGGCTGTCAGACACAAGCACCCACTGAAGGAACAAAGAAAAAAACTGCTTTTATTTGGTTTTGACAGGGGGCGGAGTTAAAGGGGCGGGCAGAATGGCATACTGATAGCTGATTGGAGGAGCATTGGCATGCGCAAAAAGCAGGAGGTTTGACTTTTGGGTTCGTGTGAAGAACTTTGAAGGCAGTGCTGAAGGGAGACGCTGTCCAGCACCATGTTGACTCGCACATGGGAAGAACTGTCATTCCCGCCTTTTGGTTATTAAAGGATGACGTGTCTCTCTCTACCTACTTCCTGCTGAACAGGGGCGTTGTGGTAGGGGCTGTGAGGTGGTGCAGAATGATGAGCCTCCCACATAGAGGCTAGTCCGAGGGGGTTCTGTCATGACTAGAAGTTCTCTAGCGGTGAAAGCTCGTATCCCGGAATGGATAAACCTCAAGAGGAGTTTAAAAACAGGGTGCTACAAGCAGGGAAAAACAATTGTGATTAGAGAATCTGTGATAGATACTATTATAGGTAGCCATGAATCTAGGGAGGGCCACCAGGACAACCATGGGGTCGTGTTATATCCCTTGAGTCTTTTTTCTATATTTGCTGCCAACTCTCGGAGCTTGTGAATTTGGCCGTTAACTATACCTGACTGGTTTACAAAGAAACAACATTCTTCCCCCAACACAGCACAAGTACCACCTCTCTCCACCATCAGTACACAGCACAGGTACCACCTCTCTCCGCAGTCAGTACCTCGAGGGCGTGATGGTTTTGGAGGACCACTGCTGCTAGAGAGGGAATCTGGTCTTGAAGGAGTCTGTAGTTCTTGATACTTCATAAATAGAGGTTTTTAAATCATAAGACAACTGAGTATAGAAGCAAACACCCATTCCAATTCCCCAGCTGCCATGCCAATAGCTGAGAAGATACATCCCTGTGAGGATTGGTGCTGCAGCCCTAGATGACCTATGGAACACTGTGTGGGAGTTAATCTGTAGCCTTTGCATGACTTCAGATTTTGTCTGCAGTGTCACTTTTGGGGCCACTACTGCCAACATTCAGGAGCCCTGCTGTGTGGAAGGGAGATAGGTGAATGCTCTCAAGCCCACAAACAAAGAATTGTCCATGAGGAGGGCACATAGGGCTGGTGATGTTTGTTATCTCTTATGGGTGCATGGCTCAAGAAACCCCACCATGGATGTTGTACCAGTTTGGTCTGAGTGGGTACAGGAGAGAGTTTATGGCCATAATTTTTTTTTTTTTTTTTTTTTTTTTTGCGGCACCGGGGATTGAACTCACGACCTTGCGCTTGCCGGGCAGGCGCTTAGACCACTGAGCTAGATCCCCAGCCCTGTTTTTAAGACAGGGTCTCACTATGCCATTCAGGCTGGCCTTGAGCTCACTTTGTAGCCCAGGCGGTGCTCGAACTCACAACGATCCACCTGTCTCAGCCTCCCAAGTGCTGGGATTACAGGCATGAGCCACCACGCCCAGCCAGAACATGCAGTTTTTGTAAGAGTTAGGTACCTTGTGTAGTTGAAATCCCCATGTTTGGCTTCCTGGTAGTACTGGGAAGGTTTGTGGGTCCCCAATGGTGATATGTAACATCCGAATCCAAGTGACATTAATGAACATGTGTTCACCATGATTAGTCCAGAATCCACTTTCAGTTGAGCCTATGGATTCACATCCCCAGCAAGGACAGTGATAGTAACTGGCATCATAACAGGATGAACATGTGGGTTTTCTGGGCAGAAATAGAATCTAAGAATATTAGTTGCAAGTACAGCATTGCCATGTGGATCTTTAACACAGGCCAATGCACACCAGGAATGTGGACTGCGAGATTACCTGAGGTCCAGTTGGCCTGAGCTATTATGGTGTGGGTGTAGCCTGCTGCTCCTCCATGTTTTGTGAGGTAGAAGTTACAGGTTTAAGGTGGGAGTGATAGCGATTGTGTCATTGTTAGGAAAGTGAAGATCGAGGCCAGGAAGATATGCATGTCCATAGCAGTTAAAAATGGTTAAGCCCGGCCGGGCATGGTGACTCACGCCTGCAATCCCAGCACTCGGGAGGCTGAGACAGGCGGATCGTTGTGAGTTCGAGACCAGCCTGGGCTACAAAGTGAGCTCAAGGCCAGCCTGAATGGCGTAGTGAGACCCTGTCTCTAAAACACCAGGGCTGGGGATCTAGCTCAGCGGTCTAAGCACCTGCCCGGCAAGCGCAAGGTTGTGAGTTCAATCCCCGGTGCCACAAAAAAAAAAAATGGTTAAGCCCGAGATAACTATTAGGTAGAGGATTATGAAGAAGATCTTGTGTATGGTGTGAAAATCACCCAGAAAGAAAGCCCAGAATCCTACTAAAAAAAGCACTAGCAAAATACAAGGGATGAGGAACCAGGTGGGGCAACAAACCATTGGTCAATTAGAGAGTGACAATCGTGGTAAGGCAAAGATGGGTAGGAGCCAAGAGCTGAGATGAACACTCGGGAGAGGTGCAGCCAGAGGAGTCTGTAACCAGTGGGCGTTGCTTAGTGTGGGTGATACGGAACCAGGATGGCAATCCAGCAACCTTGACCTCTGTTGGAGTTGCGAGATAGACCAGGTAGGGTCCACTCCACTTAGATTGTAACCCTGTGGACTTAGAAGATTTGAGGTAAATTAAGTCTCCTGGAGATATTGGGGGTTCTGGTTTGGCTCCTTCAGAAGGTTGTGGGAGACAATAACCTGCATGTTGGTGCAGTAGAATTGGAATATAATCTGTCAAAGGAGGAAGATCTTGGGAGGCAGGTAAATTATGAAGAACAGTTGTCCATGCATGAGCTCAAAGGGACTCAGGAAGATAGGGGGCTGGGAAAGGGCCCTGAGCGTGATTAGAGCCAAAGGACGAAGCTGAGGCCAAGATTGTCGCCTGGTGTAGTTCTAGAATAAGTTTTGTGAGATGCCTCTTAATGAGCCCATTTGCTTTTTCTACCTTCCCGATGACTGTGGATGATATGGGATGTGTAAATGCCATGCAGTGTGTAGAATTGCAGACACCTGTTGGGCAATCGATAGACAAAGGCCGGGCCATTGTCAGACTGAATATTCTGTGACAGCCCAAATCTGGGTGTGATGCCCTGCAATAGGGCCTTAGCAACTACATCAGCTGTCTCCCTGGCTGTAGTTTTTGTACCCCAAAAAGGTACAGACAAAGGTAAGAAGATATCTGAAGGTTTTGTGATGGGGCGTGTGCATAAAGCCTATTTGCCAGTCCTGACCTGGAGTGCTTCCCTGAAACTGGTGAGTAGGAAAGGAGGGAGGCAGAAGGTGCCCTTGAGGAGAGGTCTTAGCACACAGCTGACAGTCCTGTGTGACCTGATGAATAATGTTTCTGAAGAGGGATATGTAGCCAGACATGGTGGCTCACACCTGTAATCCCAGCACTCAGGAGGCTGAGACTGGAGGGTCATTGTGAGTTGAAGACCAGCCTGCGCTACAAAGTGAGCTCAAGGCCAGCCTGAATGGCATAGTGAGACCCTGTCTCAAAAAGACAAGGGCCAGGTGTCTAGCTCAGTGGCCTAAGCGCCTGCCTGGCAAGCATGAGGTTATGAGTTCAATCCCCAGTGCTGCAAAAAAAAAAAAAAAAAAAAAAAAGAGGGCTGTGTAACCACTGGTGCCAAGAGTTTGTACAAGGCCTCTGATCATACATGGAAACAGTTATGTAAGCTCATGATGATGTTAGAGGCTTGCTGATCTGGTAGTACCAGTTTAGATCCTTGGAAAATCCATCCTGAGTGTTCTGTGTATAACTTGGCTTGTGAGGGAGGAGTAGCTGTTCTGGTGAATATTGGGGTAGTAGCAAGGTATCTGGGACTAACGGGAGCAGGCAGGCCGGATACAGTCACTGTGAGGCCAGTTTGGCCTGTGTGTCTGTGAAAGCATTGCCCTGGGCCATAGGATCAGCGGCGTTTTGGTGTCCTTTGCAATGAATAACCACTGTGCTGGCAGCTGTGCTGCCTCTAAGAGCTCAAGGATGAGAGGCCCATTAATGGTAGGAGTGCCCTGCACACTATGAGAACCCTCTCCTGCCAGATTGCAGCACGAGAGTGTGAGACACTGAACACACACTTTGAGTCAGTGTATATATTTATATTTTTACCTTTTGCTAGTGTAAGGGCCCACGTGAGTGCTGTGAGTTCTGCCTTTTGTGATGAGGTCCCAGGCGGTAATGGGTTGGCCTCTGTGGTGTGTGATCTGTTGACTATGGCATATCTTGCCATCTTTTAATTTCCTGTATTTGTGGAACTCCCGTCTATGAACCAGGTGTTATCAGCCATGGGAAGAGGATCACTGTGAACATGAGGGAAGGGTGTGGGAGTCCTGGGCAAAACCTCAGCATGGTTGTGTACTGGGGCGCCCTCCTGCGGTGGGAAGGAGTGTGTCTCGGTTTAGGGTATTACTAGTGGAAATGATACTGGAAGGGTCTTGTATGAGGGTTAAATGGATCTGCTATAGACCAGAAGGGGTCATCAGACCAGGGAGTGTTTAATGTGAGATTAAGTCTGTCAGTCTATGAGGTGAGTAAACCATAATGGTCTGATCTAGTGTGAACTTTTTTGCCTCTTACTGCTGAAGCAAGCTGGGAGGCCAAGAGGCCAGCCATGTAGTGTTATTGTTGTGATTGATACATTGTGTCAATTTGAGAAGTTTAGAAGTTTAACTGAGAGACTCAGCAGGGAGCCAGGGTTGT